>JBBMEF010000025.1:7051012-7073152 GCA_037832685.1 Sicyos baderoa
CGTTGCGAAGGACCGCCTCACGTGCCCGGTTATAACTCAGTCTTGTCTCTGCTTAGTCGCGCAGTAACACTGCACCATGAGGTTGGCTTAATGTCCCTTCACCAAATTCCCTAATGGACCCTTCCCAACCCCACGTTCTATTTCTCATCTTTCATTTCTTTATTTATTCATTTATTCTTTACCCATTTTCCACTCCCTTCACACACAAACTATAATATCATCAATCAAATCTCCCCAGTAAAAAAAATGTATTAACTGTGTTTTTTCTACAGTTCTAAATAGTTGCAGATTCTGCAGATGAATACAATCACATTTCTATTGCAAGTATAACAGAAGATTCTTTTCAAAATCATTACAACCTAGTTTTAACTATAAAAAATAGTTCCACAGTTGTGTGATTACTTGTGTAGAAATGCCAGCAATGTTGCTTTATCCAAACTCGATACACACGAGAGATCTCGGCTTCTATATATGTACCATGATTCGGACTCGGATGATTATTTTTTTTCCAGGGATGTATGTTAATGGACTAATCAACTTGACAGTTGAGCCCCAATGACTGAAGGCTGAAGTTGGATGATAATGGTGGTGAAGACATGGATTTCCTTTTTATTTTTTGTTTTGGAAGGAAATATTTCCTCATGTTTTGAAAGTCTTGTGTACCAACAACTGGCCTCAGGCAAAATGCCAGTCCCTGTCTCTGTCTAATTAATCAGATATATGATTATCAGAAGTTGTTCCACTTCATAGAACATCGCCAGAGAGGCTGGTTGATATTGGACCACAAGTCTCTGGTCTTGCGTCTCCGTTGTCCGCCAACTCGCAGAGCGGTTTTGTTGGAAACACAAACACAGTAGATTCTGCCATTGAAGGTTGAAAGCTAGCAGAATATCTTGCTGAGGTTAAAGTAAATCTGGGCAACTGTAGCATACCTGAGGCTAAAGGAACCAGCTTATAGCTAAGGGTGTGCTCGGATTTAGGGAGTATTGAAATTGTATCATCATGAGAACCAGATATCACAAAACTCTGTACGTCTGCTAAAGAAAACTTGACTTCCTGTAATAACTTTGATTGATTTTTAATTTTTATGAAGTATGTGAATGGATCTCCAAGGATGGCATAAGGTGGACTCTCCATGAACACAATTAAAGGCGAAAACTCTATATCTACATCGGGTAGCCTATGCATGGTCACGACTGAAGCAATATTAGAATCATATTGGTCCTTAGTCCTTGAGTATCTTTTCCACCTAAGTAACACATTTCCTAACCTAACCTTTGATTGACTCATCTCGGAAGTGACAATGAAAACCTTCTTAAATTCTTCCCCAGCCATGAGAAGAGATGGATCTACAAGCTCACCGCTAGCAGTTTTTATGGAACATGACTTATCTTCAATCCCATCATTATCTGCTTCAATTGACATGGATACTAGTTGCAACGGGACCTCGGTACAATTTCGGGCACTGATCACCAATATGCAAGTTTCGTTTAGGGGCAGAGATGATGACTGATCAGAATGCAGGGTTGCTTTAGTCCTTGAAAGCGACAAGGGGTACCGCCGGAAAGGCAGCAAAAAGTGATGACCAATTGTGACAGCAGACTTTCCATCAATCTGCAAGCTCTTGTGGACATTGATTCTTTGAGCATTTGTTTCATTGCTAAGTGGAGAATAACCCAGGGATACATATAGCATAATGGGCTTAGCTTTATGCCATTTAATTTGCAGTTTGCAAGACCAGGACTCTCCACCTTTTAGAAATGGAACAGAAATCAATCCAAAGGACTGCTTAATCTTCATTGCTTCATCAGAGATCAAATGTGATTCTGCATCATCTTCTATACAAGAAATGCCAAGAAGCTCAACATGGTGGTTATCAGAAAATAGTTCTGCTTCTCTTGGGCTAAACAAACCACCTCCTTGCAGGTCAACCAGGTTGATCTTCAACTCGCCAGAGTGGATATCGGGATCCTTGGCGAACACGGTTACAGGTACTATGAAAGTCTCTCCAACTAATGCTGGGGTAGAAGCGCTTAAAGTAAGATCGACTTCTGGGTCAAGCTCTTCAACTTGGATTGACTGTAGGCCAGAAAAGACTAGAGCAGGATCCTTGGTTGGTAGACTCTCCACGTGATTTTCGAACTTCCAAAGAGGTAAATCATCCATTGAAACAGGGCTTTCAGCTCTGCAACAGATTGTAAAGTTTGGCCGTATCTTGGCAATAACAGAGGTGCATTCGAGTGTCCCACTTTGAGCTGAAGAAAAAAACAACATTAGCATAAACCTTAAAATATTATAACTATAGTACCATCTATACATATACATGCACAGCTACCTGTCTACAAATATACATACGGTTACATCTCTCTCTCTCTCTCTCTCTCTCTCTCTCTATATATATATATATATATATCAAAACCATACCTCACAACATGCTATGCTAGGATAAGATGAGACAAGATAACAGTATCACATCTCCAGTTATGCTATGCCAGGATAAAAAAATCTTGCTTAAAACATATGTCCAATACCATCCCCATCCGAATGTATGCAGTGTTTCGAAACAAATATGAACAAAGGAAACTGAAAATCACACACTTTTCAGAACCATTATGAACATGATATAAAATCAAAATAGGAATTGCTTCATCGTAGAGAAAAGAAAGTTATTGTGGAAGGCTGGGGTGTGCTACGTTGTGGAAGCTTTGATGATATATTGGATGAAGTCTAATCTTTCATTAGGTTCTATGTTTTTCTTTTGATCTAGATGCAAAATCTCTTTATAATTACTATTTAGGTCAAATTATTCTAGATTGGAAGCCATTTTTGTAACTCTGCTTTTTTATTTTGTGGGTTATCTTTTTATGCCCTTGTACTCTTTCATTTTTATCTCAACCAAAGTTTGGTTTCGTATTAAAAAAAATGATATTGAATCATAATTCCCCTTGGCTTCACGGGCATACCAGAACACGGAGAATCTCATCTACGTTTTCTGGTATGTCTTAACTTCTTTGATGTATGTTTACTATTAAAAAACTAATATACAATCAAAATTCCAAGAAATTGTGAGAAAGAAACAGAATTACCAGATTTGATTTGATATGTCATCCGTAGCCATTTATTTGACGAAAGTGCAAGAGAAGGAGCTTGCTCAACTCTGTTATCATGTTGATCACTGACCATTGCATCGGAAGGACGTCTTTCAGAGTTCATTATGACAAAGTTACACTCTGGTTGATTAAAGTGAACTTCTAATTGATCAAGTTCAATGGCAAGGGGCAAGTGAGATAGAAGTGACACGGTAATCAAAGTAGTCACCCCAGGCTTGATTACTTGTTCATGAAAGGCAACTGAAGCAAGAAGTACCGATCGAAGAGGACTCACTAAATCAATTTCAAGATGTACAGGATCCTCTCCTGTTACTTTGAGCTCTTTGCCATGCTCAACTGAGGCCAATACTGATTCTTCATGAACAAGATTAAATACTTCGTTGTGGATTTTTTCCCTCTGTTCTAGAGTTGCAGGGCCCACTGGGCAACAATCTTTGGATCTGAGAGACAACATATGAACATCAGATGATATGGGAAGTGCAGCCATTTCAAGAGAGTACTCCAAATAATCTTTCACAATACCATGCTTCTTAGACAACTCTCGCAGGTAACCAAGGACTTCCCATAACAAAGTGGGCCATCCCTCTGTCCTATATAAACTTGCAACATTATCAAAGTGTGTTTTCGCATCTTCTAAATCACCCATCGCATAATGCTCTTTAGCTATCTGGAATGCACAAAGAGAGCTCATTCTCTGAGCTTTGACATGGCTACATGATTCGTAAGCTTTTTTGAGAAGATCGATCATCTTGAATGGATCTTGATGTCTTTTTTCTTCAGCAATGGCAATATTCAAGTACTCTTTATCAGTAACACTGCATGTCGAGACAAGTCAAAATTTGGAATCTTGGATATCATATAACAATAAACAATTTATATATAAAAAATGAATTGAGAATTCACTTTTTCAATACTTACGCTTGCATAACCACTGCATCAACTTGTTCAAGTAACCTCAAATACTGCCCCACATATACTGATGGTGCCAAAGACTGGGTAGATTTTTCCAATTCCTCCCTTCTAATGTGCATCGACAACATTAACTCAAAAGATGATCTCTTTTCCTTCAGGTAGTTAGCAGCTAACTGTTTCAAGTGTGAGTTTCTGGATCAAATAAATTTCCTTCCCAACTTGATTAAAGCTCACACAAATAATTATCATTATAGTTTGATTCAATGCTATAAATAAGTCGTCTAGAAATGTAGTATTCTCAAGACATCAAAAAGACAATACCTTGAATGCTCTAGGCTATCAAATAATTCTGATGGGTAAACGATTAATTAAAGAACAATTAGTTTTATATTATCTATTGAATCAAGCAATGCTCTAATTGCATAACTAAGTACAAGTGCCATCAGTTTTACAGACCAACAATTGTAAACGAAACAAGGTATAATATATAAATATATATATATTTTTTTTTTTGAAACAAAAACAAGGTATAATATTAAATGTTACTCTGTTCACAATTACTAATATGCACATAACATGTCTTTTACAGACCAACAATTGTAAACGAAACAAGGCTACTGGAAGTAAAACATGAAGGAGGAATCATGCCTGATAGTAATAAGCGGGATAAAACTCCCATTCAGTTAAAGCCTTGTTTCCAGTGCCTAGACCCAGTGATGGGATGGTAAGACTGGTAGCTGAGCTTGTCTCTAGCAACTCGGCAAATACCTTAAATTGTCTACTCATCCATTCCCTGTGAAGAAATTCAGTATCTGGCTGTCCAACTATCCGACTGTACAAGGTAATGTGTTGGCGGAACCATGTCACTGCTTCAATAACCTTTCCACTATGCAATAACAAGGTTGATATCTTGAAGTGCAACTGCTCTGCAATTGTTCTAATCTCAACCAACCGCTGAATTGATAGTACCCGTGATGGTATCCCTGAAATCTACACACAGAATAAGAAATGTTTAGTGGTGGCAATAGACAATGACTGACCCTCCATCCCTCTCAAAATACACACAGATATCAGTGTATGGCAACAAGATCCAACTAAATACAAACTTTGTTGTTATTTTGATGAGAGACTATTAAATGTTGTCAGTTCAGTAACAATCTTTGTGATATTAGCCAAGGTACAGATAATGTAGTCAAATTACCGCAGTTTTTTTTTTCTTTCAAATGCAAAACCAAGCTTCATTGGAAAAATAAAATAATTTACAAGGGAATACAAAAAAACGAACCCTACAAGAGAAGTCCATACACTAAGACACAAACTCTAATCCAAAAGGATAAGATCCAGCCAATAATTAAAAAATAGCCAGAGAGTTCGACAACCACAAAGAACTATAATATCTTGCATTCACATACCAACCCCTAAAAATCTATTATTCCTCACAAACCAGAAACCCCATAAAACAACAAACTTTCATGCCTCCCAAAGGGCTCTACCCCTATATCAAAAAGGGGATTCAGAAGAGCCTCATCTATCATGGAACCTTATAACAAGCCAAGCAGATCCCAAAAGAAGGCCAGGGCATTCCCAAATGCCTAACCAAACTGACAGCCTCACGAAAATTTTGTTTTCAAAGCGCAAGGCGCAACACAAGGCAACACTTACCTTGACCGCTTCAAGGCAAGAGGCGACAAAAAGGCGAGGCCTGAGTGAAGCAAGATCCTTGTCTAGACAATGCATACCATTACAAACCCAACAGGAAAGTAGAATGCTTCCAAATATGGTCCGGTCCAAGGTGTTAACTTTCCCCAAAAAATCAGCCAAAAGTATTTGACATTCTTGGTTTGAGAGTGAACAAATTAGACAAGTGGAAAAAGAAGGGGAAGAAAAACCCTTGAAGGATCAGGGGGCCAAAGACCCACGTCCCTCCTCCCAGACACACAAGAGTATTGACTAATAATAACCCAAAATAAAGCAACACTCAACTGGCATCAGTGAAAGAAAAGTTAACGAGAATGATAATGTACCTCCCACAACTTGTTGTAGGCATCCTCATAAAACCGTAAAGCTTCAATCCAGTCACTTTGGAACTCTGCAAACACGGCAGCCTAGCACAGGATGACATAAAGACAAATAAAGTGAAATCCATTAACTACAAGGACAATATATGCATTCATAGAATTTCGGTATACAGTACAATAGGAAAAAATGTTGAGGCGCTGTTACCAACTTGTGAGAAAAAACTTGTCAAACGTTCACCTTTCCTGATGTTAAAATACATAGTACTAACTAGAGTCTTTATACACTTTTATCACAGATATGTCTCGGCCTTAATGTTGGCAGAGGTGACTCAATAACGTTGACATCGATCAGGGCCAGTCAATATGCCATTGTTAAGTTTAAAAAAAGAACCCGCCTAATGGAAATAAATTGTTTAATAAACCTTACATATCACCTAAAAAGTTTGCTTACTGAGAGAGGAGAACTTACTTTAAAGCAATACCGAATATTCAACTCAGGGTAATTGTAAATCCTCTTTTCAACACGTGTTTTCACCCTCCTTCCTTCGTCTTTATAGTATGCATTTGATAGTTCTGAGAAGAAATTCGATAACCTGCAGGGGTGTTACAAATAATAATGACGAAGTGGCTACTTATCAAGTTGTAGACAAAAAACAAATTCAACTATTTTCCTTTCTTTTAAAGTCATATTTTCACAGAATAAATAAAAGGAAAATGAAATGCCTGTGAAGGGATTGCGTTAGATCAGAAGCATCATTGGGTTTAACAAAGAAGACATATTTTGAGTCCAATTCAGCACGTTTGCGCAAAGCAACCATTCGATCCTCGTTGGTATAATCTGCAATAAAAACCTTAAATGTACACATAATTACAACAACAAGAAAGAACTAACACATTATTCGGTTAAATTATGTTAAACCACCGATCTACCCAAAAACTTAAGATTTAATTATATCAACCAACACTTCACTTATGGGGCTTAGAAATTTGAAAAATGCCCTGCAAGTAGAATTCAATTTTAATTGAGAAGGCAACGACTTCTAACTTAGAACTTCCAGCCCTTATACCATATTGAATTCAGTTAAACTACCAATTAACCGGTAAATTTAATCATATCAACCAACCTCAAGGGTTTCGTTTCTCTCATAATCAACAAAAGAGAAGAAAAAGAGAAACAGCCGAGGAAAATGTGTATACCTTGAGAATCGAAAAGGAGAAGAACAACAACCAATTTGATATTCCTGGAGCGAGCCACACCTCTAGAAATCAAACAAAAACAATTCCAAATCAACAATACACAAATGAAAAAAAAAAAAAAAAAAAAAAAAAAAGAACGCGATTAGGGTTTAAACCTGAGGAGATCGAGATCGGAGCAGAGCTGGAGCCACTGAGTGGGGTCTCCGGAGACATGATGAGAGGGGAAGAGAGCGGCGAGGAGAGAAGGAACCTCGAATCGGTGCTTGAGAAGCCAGTGGCGCTTGAAGATGCCGGGCGGGGGAGAGGAAAGGGGATGCTCAGAGGCGTCTCTGGGGGAAGGAGGGGGGAGAAGAAGGGGGATCTTGGAGAGGTCGGGAATGGCGAGCGTGTGGATCGGAGGCTGATCGGAGAGAAGGTGGGCGGAGATTGTGGGGTGGAATTCCGGGCATCCGATGAGGGAGATTAGCCGGACCGGCGGTGTTTGTAGCTCTTCTGGATAATTCTGCATTCTTCTTCTTTGACAGTGCAACGAAGGAAGAAGAGAGGAGAAATGGCGGATTGATGAGAACTACCCACTGAACAACGCTTGGATTTTAATTACTAATTATTTTTTATCATCCAAAATAAGTCAACTTTATAGACCGGATCCATTTTTTAGTACAAAATATCGATTTATAATTAAAAAAATAAAAAATTATTGAATCGATTATAATTCTCATTTTAAAAATTAATAAAAATCGAACCAAACCAATATATATATTATCGATAATTAAAAATAGTAATGTATTATGTAAATATTTTTGTGCTCATTTAATCATCCCAAATTTGGCGTTTTGTAAATTTTTGTTTAATTCAATGAATCCTCATTTCGTATATTAGTGAATCTAAAAAAGGTAAACGAAGTATAATATATCGGTTAATTTCTTGCTAAAAAACATAACAATTATTCTTCCTTATCAATTAGAGCTGAAATTTTATAAACTTATTTTGTATTTTTAAGCACCAGAACCCAATTATTCCTCCTATTTCTCAAGAATTAAGGAAAAAACATAATAAGCTTAACAACCCAAACAAAAACAAAAACAATAAGTTTTTTAGTATAAAACTCAAATAATTATCAAACGGAACCTAAATAACGCTCAGCTAATAATAATGGTAGTTACCAAATTAAACTATGGTATTCTTCTGCATCAAACCATTGGGTTAAAACAGTGAGCACATTTAATCATAAAATTTAAGGTTACAGAAATGGCATCTTCAGGAAGGAAAAGAAGAAGTATATAAAAAGAGCTTCCTTTCTTGTGTGAAGCATTTTTTCTTATATCCATAGCAGCTTCTAATAAACTATACATGTTTACCCAGCTCTACTTATCATAAAAGTGGCAGAAAATTAGCAACAAAGAGGCTATAGTTGTGGCAAATGAGACTGGGCGAGCTGCAACTCAGAGCGATCGATCAGTCCTTCTAAAACAAGAAGTTCATCCAAGAGACCAAGCTTCTCTTCTTCAAGGCTCTTCACTTCCTCTTCGACTTCTTTCAGCTCAGTTCCCAGAGTAAAGCTCTCTTCCTCCAGGAGCAAATACTTTCTTCTTAAGGCACGGTACTCGTTCCCAGATGCTGATGAATCTGGCAACGAATCCGAATTCGACCTCTCCGGCTGCTGGAATGCTACTGATGCTTCATTCTTCAGGCTTACTTTGGAGGCCTTCTGTGCTCGAAAAGACCCCTTCATTCCATCACTTTCCCTTGTGTCTTTCCCTTGTAAATGAGATGCTGGGGAAGCTTTTTGGTGCAAAGCTTTCTGATACTCAATCCGCGACATGGCTGTATGGTTTCGCTTCTTGCTGTAGATACTACGCAAATGATTAAAAGCACAAAAGAACAGATAACTAGTTGTTATGTGCTGCAGGAGTTGAGAGCCCGACACAAGTATAAGGCAATGATATTTGTCCCAGTAAGGTGCAAGGTGAGCGAGAACATTCGCCATCGACGACAAACATCAAAGCAGGTTGTCATGTATTATCTCTTGAAAATTACTTCAGAACATTAATTTTAACATTATGAAAAACAACTATTTTGAAAATGAATGCCCAACATAACCCAAAATAGCAACAGTCAAAAGAGAAGACCAACTTGAAGATAAAATCATAAACATGCTGAATTTCATCGTCGATAGAACCATCATGTCTAGCTATTAGCTAATAATAAGAGACTATTGCATTAAGTGATCGGAAAAGGATAGCAACACTTCTATTCAGAATAAGGCAACTAGAACATAGAGTTCAATAGAAGTTCCAAACTAAAAACCCACGAGTTAACTTAATCATAAAATTCCTGGTTGTTTTCTACGTACGGCCTTGGGATAGGCGCGAGTGCCCCCACGTATGTAGTGGAGTGAAGCTCTTATTCCCGATTATCAAAACACAACATAAAGTTCAATTAATGAAGACATATACATTATAAAAAGTAAGAGTTTCGAATCCCCAGATAGCAAATAGAAGGAAAGAAATAATGCTAAGTTAGGTCATACTTCACCCTTCAGTGAATCAGTATTGATCTTTGCCTTTTTACTTCGTTTTTTTTTTTTTTTTGTGTTATATCTTACATAGGCGTACAGATCTCTCATTCAAGAAATTAGCAACTGGTTGACCCTAAAATTTATCATTTGATCTGAATGGTAAAATCTCTTATTGTCTTCCGGGCCGTACCTTGGGACAAGCAAGATGCTCGAGTATCGAGTAGGTAGTGGGACAAAGCTCGAACAACTAAAAAAAACTTTCTTCCATAAATTAGATATACTCTCCAAAGTTGGAAAACCGTAGTATTCACAACCATCATGCCATAAGAACAGGAAAACCATTAGACGCTAAACCCTGAACCCCAAGCCTAGCCTAGAGAGTGAATTGAACGGAAAACCCCAACAGAAAAGGGAAACAAACAAAATTCGAAACCCATGAAAAAAAAAAAAAAAAAAAAAAAAAAAAAAAAACTCATGTCGCTAAATCAAATCGACCCAAATTGAAGAGTAAGAGCAGGGAAACTACCGAAAAATAACAGCGATAGCCCTAAAGAAATCCGATCTCACCTCTAAGAAATATGGTGATTGAAAGAAGTCAAGTCGCAGCTGTGGAAGAGAGCAATAAACGAGCGTCAACGATGAACTGAAACCAAGTTTTCATCGCTGTTGCGTAGAGATTCAGAATCAGAGATATAGAGAAGAAAGGGAAAGTTGCACATTTCTTCCTCCAAATAGGAAACGGAGATTAGATTTTAATCTTACCTTGTGTAAATATTCTACTATTACACAAAAATATGTCATAATATTCATAGATATTAAAGATTAGATTTTTTTTTTTTTTTTTTTTTTGAAAATGTCAATTTTTGGTCCCAAGTTTGAATTCTCCGACTTCCGATAGTATTAAAAAAAAAATTGAAAACTTTACCGTACTACATATTTGAAGCATCCACACCCGTTCCAATACTCTACAAGTGACAATAAAGGAATTGTTAAACTTTTTCCAAGATTCGATAGCATATGTTGAAGATCCCAAACTCGAGACTCACTCATAAAGGCAACATCCATTTAGATCATCTTCGAGCTATAACAAATTCTTGGAAATGCTGAACTGATACATCTTTAAAGCAAATGGAAGAAGATTCATATTCAACCATGATCATTACATGTAGCATTTTCTAACCCATGGTAATATTTTGACCAGTGTGTTATTTAATATTTACTTGAGAAATAATTATGATACTTGCTGAGCAAAACTGATACAAGACTCATTCATTTTGTCATCATCATTGGAAGACTCTACTAAGAAGTGAAAGAGGATGTGTTTCCAACATAACATTACAGAATACACCCTAATAATAGCCTCAAATCTGCCAAAAGTCAGACAGAAATCAACTATAGTTGTCCAGAACAGCAAAAAGAATGTCTAACTACTTGCATTTCGACCTACGAACTAAACTGCTCGGTTTTACAAAGCTAGAGGGAACGTTGCTGCAGTTCATACCAAATTCTATGGATGGAAAATAATGAAATTTTTACAAAGTTGGATACAGAACATACTTTTCCTCAATCAAGATGAGTTTTTGTCTGCAGAACTTCATCCCCACATGTCGCACCCGGATATTTCGTGATGGTTAACTTGGATGATGTTAGCATCTTGTATTCTTTCCTTCGCTTCACCCCAAATCAAAGATGCAGTTGCTGAATCCAAGTTAACTATGTTTTTCTTGCTTGCAACAGGAGATTTTTCCATGGCCAATCCCACGGGACTCTCGTTTGAGGTTAGGCAGCTTTCGGTGGAACAATCAGCCCTTTGGAAAGGAAGATTAGCCTGCACTTCTTCCGTACCATTCAATCTTTCCATCTCTTGCAATTGCGTAGCGTAGAAACTAAATGGGTCGATGGAGGAACTTTTCGGGCTCTTACGATCCTGTCCTTGGGACTTCTTGCAGTCGGAGTCCGAAACTGCACCTCCAATGAATTGATCTGCAAGCATTTTACAAGCACTCTCAAGCATGGCCAAATACCTTCGCTCAGCATCCTGTCGAATTCGTAGGTGCTTCTCTGCCTGCCCAATGATGGTAAGGTCAGCTACCCCAATTTTCAGTATTAATTAACACTTGGAAGTTCTAATCCGCTCAGCAGGTACAAAAATCTTCATTGCTAGCTATACTATAGTAGTCGAGCACGAGAGTAATAAACTAAGTAATTTGTATAAAAAAAAACAGATACTTATTTCTTTTCCATCGAAATTAATTTTAGGATCCACCCAGGAATTCATTAACAGTGTTGGAATCTTCATGAAATCTGTCCAAAACCATCATCAACTTCCATTTTTATGCCAAGGATGAGAATTTTACCTCAACTTGCAGATGTAGCTTACTTTGCACTTCCATTTGTGCTCTTAATGCCTCCTTCACTTCATAACCCCTAAAACAGACATAGACTCAAAATATTAAAAAAACAACATTCAAGGCATTATCATAAGTATCTTCAAGGAGGGGAAAAAAACTCTTATCTTACTCAGCCATTTCAGAAATTGGCAAGTCAGGAGAGAAATTATTGGTACTTGGACTTTCTAAAAGATATCCACCTGATGTTCATTGCACCAAGCGATAAATAAAGATTTAAACATTTCGTGTTAAAACTTTCAGAATTTAGTAGCTAGTGCAAATACTGGTGGTGAGAGGAGCAAGATCTTTCGGATAAGAACTCTGTGACCCAACACTAATAACGTAGTTAAATATCAGCAGACTCATGGAGAATTATCATGATATGCAAGGACAAAAAAAGAGATGTATCGCTTACCATCTTTAGATACCTCACTCATATCCTTCCCTGATTGCTTACCTAATCTGTATTTCTGTAATGAAGAAACAAGCATACATAAACATAAATACCACAATGAATTGCAACGTCAGATTTTTTTTTCTTTTTCTTTCCACTATGACTACCTGAAGGTGGCTCTTCAGATGAAAGAGTGTCAGTCCTTTCACATTCATAGTTCGCATAAGTGCTTTTGGTGTAGCTTCTGCACCAATTGTTCAAATGTCAAATCTTTATTTTTTATTAGAGTTCAAATATGTGACCCATATCCTCCCCACCAACAAATCAAAAGAAAGATAGTACGAAGACCTATCAATCAAGCAAATTATCTATGCTGCAAACCAATGGACTTACGATTTTTAATAAATGTGAGAATAGGGATTTGAATTCAGCACCTCAACACCTAGATCATTAAGCTAACTTACAAGGGTTTCAAACTACGAAAATCTAAGAGTTCTAAATTTTATTATATCAACCAACACTTTCTTACGAGACAATTTATTCATATACAAATTTGAAGTCTTGAACAATGTCAAACAAACTGCAACTGCAAGTCTGCAATAAGGCTCAGTTGCAAGTGAATAAGAAAATGTTGAGGCATACTACTACTACTTAGGAACCAATCAAAATTCTAAAGATTTGTGGGCAATCTAACTTCAGTTTTTTTAGAATTTTGCAGTTTAATAGTTTATGATGTTTAATAGAATCATCATAATTCATATTGAATGAAGCAGAGACCTAGTTAGGTAGAAAAACTAAGGGTGCTGACACCCTGGTCCCTAATTATAAATTTGGGTTTTATCTGAAAAGTTCAAATAGAATTCCTAGCTGACATAAGCTTGGATTTCTAGAACAATTTTGAAGGTAGATAAAGAAGTTCTTTTTTTCCTGTCTTTTTAACCTTGGAGGTTTACTCTAGCAGAGTGTCATTTTGAGCTACTTATCATATTCTTAATACAATCATTTCAACTAAAAACATAGACAAAACAACTGAATCTACTCGAGAGTTGTTCCCCCAAAACATACTCCAATGAATTTTCAATGCACAGACTGAGATAGCTGATGAAAAGAATGGTGTTAAACATCATAATTAAGGTTAGTCAAAACAACTAATAAGACCAAAATTTTCTCCTCGAGTAGATAGGAAAATAATAGTCCATGAAAATAATAGACTTTGAGGAGAATTTCATGAAGCGGAAAAGGAAATGACAACTAGCAAGCAATACTGCGTACTTGTGTTGACAAATGAATGGTTACACCAAGGAAGGCAAACAAAAGTTGCAGGGAGTCCAATCATTAAAAATAAATAAAATAAAATAAAAAACAAAGTGACCCACCCAAGACATCGCTGGCCCGTCCCAAGTCCCAAGACTAAGGCACCGAGATAGATCATAGGACCAGAAGCGAAATTGGAAGTTGTTTGGGAAATTAATCTCTACACTCAACCACTACCCCACCCCCTTGGGGCACACTATAAGTTATAACTAATTAATACATTTTTTACCAAGCCAAATGCTCAATGATTGTCATCAATGGAAATCACTTCCCATTTACATTGTAATGTAAACATAACCATGGTGGAATGCCCTAGTGGCCAAGAGAGCATCAGAAAAACTAAGAGAGGATGTGTTTAATACACGGTGTCACTTGTCACCTCCCAAAAAATTAATTTACTATGAATTTCTTTAACATTTAAATGTTATAGGGGTATGTGGCTGACGATAATGGAGCTGCGCTCAAGATGGCCCCGACTGTCAAGGATATAAAAAAAGAAAAAAAAAATACAGTACTTAAAATCAAAACGCTACAATAAATAGTCCGGAAAAAATAAGTAGTAAGCAGACAATCACCGCAATTTCATAGTAAAACCTAGAAGTCGTATTCAACAGGGGTGCGTATACATATAGCAGCAAACAACAAGCTCAGCAAATCAATGAATAAACCAAAAACAAAAGATGAAGAAGTAAAAGCAAGCGAAGAAAGGAGTACTGACTGCTAGCACCGCCGAGCTGAGTGACGGCATCGATGAACCGCTCGTGGAGATCGGCGGTCCAGCGGAGGCGAGGTTTAGGATCTGAAGTCAAGACGAGACAGGGATCTCCCCGGTGGCTGTGGCTGTGGCCGCCATGGATCTGGATATCCCCGTCGGGATTAACGAGTCTGGGAAACATAACCTTAAGCTTAAGCTTAAGCTTAATCTTCTTCTGCCCTAACTGGAAATGAAGGAACAGAGTACAGAGATGGTGGATTTGGTTAAGAGAGAAATCGAGTCTTTTTCTCCATTTCCATTCTCTGAAGACGAAGAAGAAGAAGAAGAAGAAGAAGAGGCGAGAAAGTAAAGAGAGAGGGAAACAGGGAGTTGACACAGATTTCAAAGCTTTGTCTTTTTCTGTCATCATCGTCTTCGATGCACCAATTACTCCTCTAATTATAATACACAATGCAACCCCAAAACGGTAATTCTACTCTTTTTTCCTTTTTTTATTTTCTTTTTCTTTTAATATTCTTGATTGTCAATTGTGAATCATTGGACTCATATCACTCCGCATAAGGTTTTACGAGCTTAACAGATGTTTGGCTTGGAACAGATGAGTTGGGTTGATAAGAGAAGATACGTGAGAATAAGTTTATGTTTGTAAGAAATGAAAGAAAAAATAGATGATAATAAAACTAGAATGATTGAAGTTTTTATTTAAATAAGAAATAAATATTTAATAATTTTTAAATAATAAAGTTATGTTTGATGTAATGGAAGAGAATAGTTGAAGTTTTTATTTAGATAAAAAAAATAGATATTGAGTAGTTTTTTAATATTTAAATATTTAAATAAAAATGTGAGGTCCACGGATAGGAGTTGAGAGAACTTATGGAAGTCCGACAAACATGAGATTGAAGTGAAACCATCCAACTCCACACTTTTTCCCCCTCCCCAAACATGCCCTAAGATCTAAATTATAATTTTTAAAATGGTTGAGACTAAATTTTAATTTTATTTTTTTAAAAATATATGAGTAAAATTCTATATTTCTTTAAATCATAACAATTAAATTTTAATTTTTTAAATCATGAAAATAAAATTTTAAGTTTTTTCAAATGATAGTGACTAACCTTATATTTTACTTTTATTATAATAATCTATATTTATCGATTGAAATTAGTAAATTTAATTAGCAATGTCTTCTCTCTCATGATGTAACTTTGGTTAGCAAAATTTATGCAAAGTACCTCTAATTAGTCATTATACTATAAAAAAAAAAAAAAAATCTATAAATGAAACTTTAAATTAAAATATATATATATATATTAAATGTAGTATTTTTGTTGGAAATGTGAATGGAAAAATATGATAAAAGTAAAATAAAAAATCGAAGTAGTTAAAACCCAAAAAATAACGTTAAAATATTGTGCCAACTCGACCATTTTTCAACTTTTAGTTGTTATATATTTTTCTTTTAATTTGAGATGATTCAAAGTCTCCTATTTCAACTTTATTGACCTAAAAAAAATAAAAAATAAAAAGCTACAAATTTAATGAAAAAACTGAGCAATGATTATTTTGATATTTGTTGATGTCGACCCAATCTTGATAGCTCAGTCACCCTTTATCAAATTGCTTGTTCGAGATAATTAGCATAAGGTGAACTAACTTTTTAAATAATGTTTCTTTTAAAAAAAAATACTTTTTAAATAATTTTGGATAGTCAAAAGTTTTTCTTTTCGGGTTTGACAGCAAATAAAGATTGCTTTATTAAAAAGAAAAACACTTTAAAAAAAAAAATGAAACCAAATGATATATTCATACATATTTATTTATTATTATTTTGTGCGAAGACCAATGATATATTCGATATATTGTCAAATATTTATACAAATAATTCCTAATTTCCTTTCTGTCACTCAACCAATACTTTTGTCATTTTGATGACTGTTGACTATGGAGTAAGACTTTTTTTTTGTTTTTTTATTGGGCAAAAGATAAATCAATTACAATTATTTTTTCTAAGAATTTTTAGACTAAATTGATAAAATATTTATAATATTAGACAAATTTAAAAAAATTTAGCAACCATAAATAAATATACGGTATAAAGTAATATTTTTTATACTGAATAACTAATATATAATACACTATAATACAGTATGATGAGTATTATTTATATTGTATATTTAACCATGGATGCTAAATATTTTCAAATTTGTATATTTAAATATTTTGTAAAATTAGATTACCCAATACAATTTTCCTTTTTTCTATATATATATATATAAACTTTTATTTGATAAAATGGAAAGTTACAATTGACAAGTATAATAAAAACTCAACTACCAAACATATTGAATCCTTTAACAATGACATGTCATTTGATTCTGAATTGATAAGCAAATTTAAAGAAGTCACACAAGACTAAAATGCTGTTTTCTTTCAAGGAAAGAGAATAGCTTAGCCTTGAATCTCATGTCACCTCTATGTTGCTCTAAATTTTGTAGCGCTCTTCTAAATTCATCTCTACATTTAAAGCCGGTCGGAATGCAAATGCTTGGCTCATCTTCTAGCCATGAGTGGATCTCGAAAATCCAATCTTTCGACACTGTCAATCCTCCCGCCAAGACTCGCATCCTCTTCCCTGTTTACGCAACCAGTTTCATCATCGAAAGCAACACTACTACTGTTGTTCTTGTTTCTTAGCAGGGTTTCACCTACATTCATACATTCCTCCTCATTGACTACCCTATCGACGTAGCTGTATCTCACACGGACATGTCCTTCGTTATCGCTCAACAGCTTGTCGATTACTATTCTCTTTTCTTCATCGCCTCTCAGCTCTGCAATACTAATGATGGCCGATCTGCTGCTTTCCTCTCCAACTCTTATTTGGATGTTTCTGATGATTCCTCTCAGTACTTTTGTCATCAAGAACTCTTCAAACTCCTGTATAACAAAACCGGATGGAATGCTGAACCCCAATCCAACGTGAAACCAATGGATTGGGATAGTGGGAGATTCCAAGTTTATGAGGTGGTACGGTTGAGTTCGGCTATCGGATAGATGTAGAATGGAGGAGTTGGGGTTCTTGTGGATGCAATCCTCAAGTATCTTAACTGCTTTCTTCAGCCCTTCCACAACATCTGCCTGCCCCATGTAGAAAAGTCTGTCAATGACTTGTAAGGCCTCTCTCTTTCCATATGATGTCATACGTTTCAAGGGAAACACACGGGTTGCAGAAGATGAGTAGATAACAATGGCTAAGCGGTCGATGGAACGGATGGAGGAAACCACCAAGGCCATGGCTTGCTTGAGGAGCCTCAGGTGCGGGCCATTTGAGTACGCAACAAGGACAAAGTCAGTCGCTCGTTGATGTGCCAATTTCACTGAAAGGTAAGCTCTTGACCTGGGGTTGCTTGTAAGACTAGGTGGTTGTCGAGCTGGTGATTGCGACAAGGGAGAGGGGCTTCCGTATGGGAATTGTTGACGCAGTGGTGGCCGAGCATGGTGATTGGAGCCTAAATAACCGGGGGCGCAACCACTCGCTTGAATGGGAGGATAGGAGCTTGATGGGGTTGAATGTACAGAGAAAGAGAGACGAGAATCATGAGTAGGTGTATGGTCAGGTTCAATAGGGTCGTCATCATCATAACAACCCGAGAGCAGGAAGGAGCGACGATTGATGCGAAATGTGGTGATGGAATCATCAAGAATACGGAGAATAGGATCACTCTGGGCGCCTAGTGAGGCTGAATTCCGGGGCAGCTGGGTCCATTGAGCACGACAAATGGGGCATGTGACACTGCCATGGCGAACATTGGAGGAAATGCAAGTAAAATGGAAAGAATGAGAACACTGTGCGGTGAAAATGGCCTGCCCTGGACGACACCCTTCGGTTTTGTAGTTCAGAGGATCAAGGCATATGGCGCACAGATTCTGCCATGCGAATCAAGACAAATATGCAGGTAAGATAATTGAGACTGAAAAAGAAAGAAGACTCAAGATAGAGCTCAATTTTTCATATTTCATAAGGATATATTTTATTATTTAGCATAAAATGTCTCATTTTAATTTAGAACATTAACGATTATTAAACAATAAAGATATGAGATGTCAGACAAAGGAAACAACAACAACCAGTTTCTTTTTTCTTTTAAAGAATTAAATAACTGAAAAGTAAGCAAGTAAGATGAGTTGTGATTTCTTTCTAAAATTTCTGGTCCAAAATAAAGTTAAACTCTCTCTGCTGAATATTCATTTGAAGTTGCCATTGAACAAAGGCTTAAGAAAAGCAAGAGAGGATAAAGCACCTTTGCTAAAATATTTTCAAAAGGTAAATGTAACGTTTCACAAACAGTTCACATCAAAAGCATAAAAATAAATAGCAAAGATTAAGTAATAATAAATTTTTTTTTAAAAAAAAAACCTCCTTAAACTATGGCTCAAAAGCTGTGCAAGATTCCACCATATTCATTTTTTTATAAGAAAGATTCCACCATAATCAAGAAATATTTTCCCAGTTTCAATACTCAAATCTTTATGAAAAATGTTGGGAAAATCAATAAGAGATTTTATTTCCTCTGCAACTCATGAACCCAACAAAGATAGAGGATTTCCCCCAAGAAAATCAACTAAAAAGTTCGTAACTCGGTGGGAACTAGTTTTAAATGTGCATCATTCTGAAGGATAGACTTACAAAAAAAAAAAAAAGTAATGTTCAAGACTCAAGATTATTATATACTAGTTGATATTCATAGAAAATGTTAACTCAATTGTTATTCCAAATAATCACAATCCTTTAGAACCTATCTTCCAAACAAGCCAAGCAGTTATGCAAAACTAAATGGCTGGTAATTGAAATAGGTTTCTGCACTTCAACTCAAAAACATACAAAGTTATGTTTTACTAAGACAAGTTACATATGCATAGCTACCAAAACTAAGCAATTTGTTCATCTGGTAATCAATTACCTTGGAAAGCAGATTGTTCGTGGTTCTTGATTCTGCTTGTTCTGCAACTTCACCTTCTCCAATTTCTTCCACGGCTTGGCTTGGATTTTCAACAGACAGATCAGACAAACTCGAGACCTGTCGAACACAGTCCAAAAAGAGGAAAACCAAATTAAACCAAGAACCTATTTAGGAAATAATTTCTTACGTGTTTTAATGTTGTAGGGTCAGGCGGTATGTTCCGTGACATTAGTCGAGCCGCGCAAGTTGGTCCAGACAGTCACGGATATCAAAAAAAAAATGAAAATCTAGAAAATAATTACAAATATGATATCTTTCAAAATAATTAGCCATTGATATTAATACTTTCTAATAATACTATTAATAATGACTATTAAAACAAATTAATGTTTACTGTGTAAATACTTTGAAGTTTTGCTTACATTGACAATTATTTGTTGTTAGTGAGAAGAGCAATGGTACAATTTCCCAATTAAATTCGCCACAGAACAAAATTAGCCAGGATTATCAAACAGAGCAGTGGAAGGCAATAAACAATCATCCGAATGCAATTAAAATGAAATTGGGAACAGCAAAACAACAGAATGTAAACGAAGATTTCAGCCATGAAATCTAGCAATTGAAGCAATGTAAGGGACAAGACAACAACGACATTTCAGACAAGAGAATGTAAACGACGATTTCAGCCATGAATCAAGCAATTGAAGCAATGTAAGGGACAGAAACGGAGGAAAAAGCTTACGGAGCGAGCTTTCTTAGTAGAGAAGGAGCGGCACGTGTACGTAGCAACAAAAAACTTTCTAGCAGCTTTCTTAAGAATGGCGGCTCCTCGTCCGCCGCCGCCTCCGCCGTCGCCGGCCATTACAGTCTTGAGATGAATGAAGAAGATGAAGGTGAAATGAAAATGGCGAATTCTGCAAAATCGCCTGAGAGAGAGTGAAAGCTTTTGAGGAAAGGAAAAAGGAAAGCGAAATGAGAGTGGAGAAAGTCCCCACAGCTTTAAATTGTTCAATGGCGTCCTTTCGCTTTAATTATTTCCCTTTTCTATATTTTATTATTTCTTTTCCCATTTTGTTTTGTCTGTTAAATTATAATAATTTAATTCCCTCCTCGCCTTTCATTTAAAATTACAAATTTAGACTATTTAGTTATGAAACTCTTATCAATTTTGGAGTGTATATCTAATGACGAAAAGATGTTAGAGTTTGAATTTTGTGGTTTTAATTGTTGTAGAATTAAAAATAAAAAATTAATCAATTTAATGTGTATAATTCTTTGGGAAATTTGTATGTATATTACACTAAGGCAAAAAAAATTGAGTAAATAGCAACTTTTTGAAAATATTTACAAATATAGCAAAATCAGATTGATAGACTTCATCAATAGTGTCGGATAGACTCCATCAATAGTGTTTGATAGAGTCTATCAAAAAAAAGTTGTTATATTTGCAATATTTTTAAAAAGTTGCTATAATTCTAATGCAAAATAGGAAATTTGCTATACAACGCAAATTCTCTTATTCTTTTATTAATTTTTAATTGTAATTTCTATAAACAAACATTTGAATTCTTAATCAAGTTGGGAGTAGTTGGGTTGATAGAGTGCTCATTATTGATAATAGTGGTCGAATCTTTAGGGTGATCATTGTAGTAGTCATTGGATCACCGACATCGACAACAATTTTCAAGTGAACAGATTTCGAGAATAGTGATTTGTATTGATCGTAAAAAATTGGGTGATTTATGTAACTACATCACCGGAATGATCACTTCTCTATCTTATAATATCTTCCCTTATCTAAGAATTTCAAATTTGGTATTGTAATTGCAACTAAATCCTTTGTACAATTTTGTTTTCTCTATTTAGAAAATGTACAACTTTTACTTTATCTCCAAAGTCAAAACCATGCCTATATTAGCTACTGCCTTTATTTTTTTTTTATTTTTTTTTTTTTTTTTTGTTGAGGATTAGTATTTGGACAAACTGTACAAATATCACTTTATTCTTTTATTTTTAGGAGATGTATACTCTTTACAAACAAGTAGATTGAGAAGTGGGAAAATTTAAGAGGAAAATTATGTAGATATATTCACAAACAATTCAGACAATTGAGCCATTGAAACTAATAATATTAATGTTAGATTACAACTTTTATTTTTTAAACAGAAAAGTTTGGGTACAGCCGTGGCTGCACCCCTCCCAAACTACCGCTTGATGTGGCGCTTTAAGCGCCACAATTTTTTTTTTTTTTTATTTTGTTTAAAAAATGTTGTACTTTAGATAAGAAAATATAAATTTTCTTGTTGTAAAAAACAGTAGGCTGAGTAAATTTCAAAAAAAAAAAAAAATAGTAGGCTGATCAAAAAAAAAATTGTAGGCGGACTAAATCATACAAATAATATTAAAATCAATAAATTTGTAATCAATAATAATAATTATTATTTTTAAGAAAAAAAGAAGTTTGTTAACAAATCAATCCGAATAATCCAAAGCAACCCAACCAAATTGATGGATTGAGTTAGATAAAAATATTTTTTGGATATATTCAAATTAATGAAATTTTTATGGGTTAAATTAGGTTAAGTGGGCGACTAATGCGTTTCAAAAA
>JBBMEF010000025.1:7073252-7135418 GCA_037832685.1 Sicyos baderoa
TATTTAAGCACAAAATTAATAGCTAATTACAAATATACCCTTACTAATATAATATTAATATCCTAAAACCCTGAGGGTTCTATCAACCTCATAGCATTTATAAGATAGATTACTCCTCTCATCACCCATTGTTTTTTAGATGGAACTCCATACTATCTAATATGATAACCGAGCCCATTAAACTCAAACGGTCATCCAGTCCAATAGAACCCTTCTAGCATTTATAAGATAAGTGGGTTACTCCTCTCTCATCTCCAATTGGTTTTAAGATGGAACCTCATATTATCTAATAAATACACCTGTCCCACATGACAAGGTTTGTGAGCCCCATGAGGACAAATTTCAAATTCGTTTTCCCTCGACCATCAATGTGCAATAGGATCACATAGATGGTGAGCCCCATGAGACGTATTAGGTTAGGGCATAACTCTAGCTCGATTCAGTGGTAGTCTGCAGTTAACGAATAGTGGAAAGTTGTACTCGCTAATTACAGCCACAGGAGCTTTAGGTTTTGAGTACACTTGGATGCACTTGGCAAGGTTTATGAAACTCGCATATTTTCATTCTATATAATATTCGCCTTTTATCTTTTCTTCTTTTCCTTTATCCGACAATCCGAATTCATGGTCTTCTTTTCCTTTATCCGACGATCCGAATTCATGGTCGGGATCACACGTGTTTATACAATTCTGTTAGTAGATGCTTTCACTATTGTGCTAAGTAAAGTTTGAATAACTTTTGCTGTTACTAATCTTTACCTTGTGATCTATTCAGGCGTTTGCTTTGGCGGGACTAGGTGGGTGGAAGCTTCATGGCATAGTAAAACCAAATAATAGATCATAGAACATTTTGAACTTTTCTAGAATAGTGTTTAGCAAATAATATTCATCCTTTGAATACCCATTTTATATTTTCTCTGGGGGTATTTAACAAAATTTCTGACTTGTTGGCTTTGTGCATATTTCCATTTAATCCTTCCCGCTTATTCTCACTATTTTTCGTGTTGTTCTTTGAGTTCAACAATTACGGGAGGTAGAAGATTCGAACTTCGTAATTTTTTTTTATCATGAGCACACACTTATATCGATTCAGCTATTGTTGCCGATATTTTCTGTGTTAGAGACTCGTAATTTGAAAGCATTTTCATTGAGATTGGTTCTGAACATTTTTCTTAACATTTGAGAAGAAAATGGCTCCAAGTAAGCGAGGATGGCCACCTAAGTCATATCTATGAGTGTTTTGTTTTTCCAACAAAATAGCATAGCTGACATCTTGTACGAATCCCTTCCCCCAAATATCCGTGTTTTAGAAAGAAAATGTTATAAAAATATTTATTAATTGAAGTAGAAAAATTAACTTCTTGGTCATGATCATATATTTTGATTGGTGTGTTGTTTACATTTTTTTTATATTTTGCTGAAAGTTATTGTATTTTTATTATATGAAATGGTGAAACATTGATGGGTAGTATAGGTTTGATGATGTGATGCTTTTTACATGAGAACTAACTTCTTGCGAACAATTTTTAGGGTTTTTTTATTAAAAAATTCCAATAACAATAGGATTGGGGTTTTGGACTCTGCATTTTGAAGTTATATGTAAATAATCGATGAATTTCTTTTTTTAGATAAATTACCGATGAATTTTTTTAGACTAAATTATAGATGAATTAAACAAACTTTAATCTTTTTTGCCATTAAAGAAGGTATAACTATTTAATAAAAGTCGTTTAAAAAAGGTATAAATAAAAGTTTTTTTTTTAAAGCAAGTATTATAAAAGTTAGAGCCTTTGGGAAATAAATGACTGTTTTTTCAGATTTGTCTTTGGAAAATGAATACAGAAAGTAATTATTTAAAAAAAAAAAAAATTAATTACCACTACTATATTAATTTCCATTTTTTTAAAGATTAATTTCCATTCGTTAATTTTTTTTTTTTTAAGTACAAATTTAGAGACCAAAAAACCCTATAAAAAGTCGATACTGATTTTTTGAATTGAATTCGTGATTATGAAGTTGAAATGATCTCTTATTATGATTATTTCCTTAAATAACATTTGTCGCCAGTTATATGTCCTCAATGTAAGAGTCTACCTGTAATATCTGCTTTAAATTGAAGTTAATACATTATGATCTATATGGAAGTTGACTTTAATTTTAAAAATAAAGCAGTTTTTTTTTTAATGATTAGAATTTTATAAGGTGAGTCAATATGCTCAAATTCTTATTACATTGCACGTGGTAAGTCTATGAGTCAACAACATAAATATATATATCTTCATTATTAATAATAGATCATAAATCCAAATCCTCATACTAATTAATAACTCTACACGAATATATGTAAACACTAATTAATATTTAATAAATTTGATAGAATATATAATAATATTCAAATCTTAAATCTAACCCATCTTAAAAAATATGTAAACAATATTTATTTATAAGATATATTTATTATCAAGGGATTGTAAATTCCAATCCTTAAATCATTTTTATTGAACTAGAAATAATGTGTACCGTGAACATAGGTTGAGTTAGGTTGGATTGGGTTGGAGTGACTTTCAACCCAACTCAAAAATTTGGGTTGGTCAATTCTTCAATCCAATCCAATTAAAGACACAACTCAACCCAACACAACCCCTTATTTTTGGGTTGGATTGGGTTAGGTTATCGGGTTCATAGATTTGCATTTAACGTCCATTTTTCGATTCCTAAAAATGTAAAATGAACATTAATATAAGTAGATTCTTATTGCAAATGCGAAACTCAAGTTTACTTAACTTCAAAACCTCATCAATAGGTTGAAAGTTTAAAATAATTAAATAATACAGTAATTATGTTATAGGTAAAAAAAAATATTTTTTAAACTAAATGATAAATTCAGGTTGGTCGGGTTGGGTTGAGTTGATTTTAGGACAACCCTTGATTCAACCCAACCCATGAAAATTTCATGATTTTGAACCCAACCCAACCCATTGTGTATTCAACCCAACCCAACCCGTCAAATTGAATTAGGTTGGTTCATGTTTTTCAGGTTGTTGGGTTTTCGTGCATCCCTAGTATACACTAAGGATATATACAATAAATAAATAAAAAAGTCTGCTAATGATGAAATGAAGGTCAATGCCTGTCCCACACCGATAATCCACACCTATTGATATCATGGTGTCAAATTATGAACACATCATCTACTAGCTATATCACGTGAATTTTCTTATGCCTAAAATGTATAGGCTTCGACACAGCTTTAAATACTTAAAATGAGTAGCGTAATAATTTTATTATTTAATGATAATCACGTTCAACATCAAGGTAAAGAATTTGATTTTGAAAATCGATATTTGATTCTTATTTAATTAAGAGTAGTAATACCTTCTATATAGGGTTTGTAATTTCTCTCTCAACTTATATACTAACAAATATGTATATTAAGAAGAAAGAAAGAAATATTACTAATGTTTACATGATGGGACACAAAACCACTAAGTTGATGTTGTAGTCAAGGGATTGATCTTGAAAACCTATGAGCTAATGAGTTCATTATGTAGTGATCACTTGCTTATTAATTTTCTATAAATTTGCATAGCAATCAAATATTATAGTATCCTTTAATATTTAGTACAAATTAGAATAAGAGAATTATCAATCGATTTTAGAAATCAAACTCGTGACCTTAATGTTGAGCTGAATTTTCATCAAATAATAAAATTACTCGATCACAAATCTTTTCAATAAGTTTTTTGAGAATGTTATACAACCATACGATTTATCTCAGGAAATTAATTATCATGTACCTAAACAAGCCCGAATATGAATTGTCGTCATTCAAATTTTATTTTATATGTGCAAAAAAACAAAATATTTTGTTAAATAAAGAAAATTCACATTTTGTTGTTTTCTTTTTTTAAAACACATGAATTCAAAAAAAAAAAAAATCATATTTTTTTCAGTCCCAGCCCACTACTTGTCAAATACACATGAATTCAAATATCTGTCCACCTTTAACATTTAATGCTGTTCTAAAAAAAACATTTAATGCTGAATTAAATTAACAAAATAGGGTACTAAAAAAACTAACAATAAATAAATAAATAAATAATATATATATATATAATATTTATTAAGGAGATTTTTGATGTATAATAAAAATTGGCTAAAAAATTGGTATAAAATTAAAAATAATTGTATATATACCAAAATTCTGAGTGATTGAACTCAATCAATAACTAGTGATTGAACTCAATCAATGATTGAGTTCAATCACTAGTTATTGATTGAGTTCAATCACTTAGAATTTTAGTATAAACAAATTTTTGATAAAAATATACTAGAGTTGATATACATAACAAATTTCCATATTTTAATATAAGTGACGGAAAATGGAACACAAATTTAAATACCTATTATAAGGATCAAAAACTCTAATTAGACTACCAAACTTTAGATCCACAAAAATACCTACGACAATTAATTTATAAGCTATGCTAAACTACCTACGACAATTAAAATAATTGGTAATGGAAAATTTGAAGAAAAAAAAACAGTATTTAAACATTAAAAAATGATAAAACAAACAGTTAATAACGAAGATTAATTAAGGCAGGGTAATTAATTATAGTAGGTTGCATCTAAAAGAATATCCACTTTGCGCAAAGCGAACTGCTTTTGGAAAATCCCATGGCAGGACAGCCACAGCGCATCATCAATGCTTCCACAAACATTATTTTGGATAATTTTTTCCAAATAATTTCCATTACCCATCATCAATCCAAGCATTTCACCCATTGATTCGATCAAATTTTCCCTTTTTCTGTAAACCCTAAAAGATTCTCGACGAAAACGGGTAAGTTTCAAAATCCGTAGGATTTTTTGCATCAATGATTGTGAAACTCTAGGCGATAAACATCAGCGTCAAAGGAATTATCACCAGCTGGATTGATTCTGTTTTTGTAGCCGTATCGCTTTGTGTTGTTCTTGGCTTCTGCCGATGATTCTGGATCTGGATATGCTTGTTACCGGGTAATGTGTTTGTGATTTTGGTTTTGGGGTTTTGATTTTGGTTGGTTTTTCTTTGGTGGGTTTGGATCGAATTCAGTGTTTGTTTTTTGATTTGCAGATCGAGTAGTTGTTTTTGAAGAATGGTGAACTGAATTTGTGAGTTGGGGTTTCTTTTTCTATGAGGCGGTGTAGCCGTTGGAAAGTTTTGGAATCAATATGATTGATCAGTTCATCAATTTTGTTATTCGGCCGCCTAGGTATTTACTTTTTGTTTTGCTGATTTTTCTTGAGCTAGTTATAGTTATATCGAGCTGCAGTTGAAGGGCTTGGGATTTGAAGGTGTGCTCACCTCAAGGTCCCAAGTTCGACGCCCGCTTGGGACATTTATTAGACAACTCCCGTGTCTCAATTCCTCCGATGACTCTGGGTGCCTAGCTTAGAGATGGACGTGGTTACCCCGGGTATAATGATAGTGGAGCGAAGTTCCGATTTCCCGGTTAAAAAAAAAGTTATATCAAGCTGCACAGTTATTTGTCTTCAGTATAGTTTCAGTGAGCACAATTCTACAGTTGAGATCTTGTTATCATTTTTTTTTGTACAGGGCGGATTATAACCCTGATCAATATTTATGGGAGAAAAACTTCACTCTCGCGGGTAGAGCGTACCAACGACAGGATTTGGAGGCAAGTATGGATGGACAAGTTCTTCTGTAAATTTTCCACTTTTTTTTAATTGCTGCCCATTGAATAACATACATTTTCCACTGAAATTATGATTTCTTATGGTTTATATTAACAATTGTTGTCAAACATGCAGCTAAGAAATTCAAGGGGCCATACCTTGCAATGCAGTCATTATTTGCCTTCACCTGTTCCTGAAGATACCCCTCTGCCTTGTGTTGTATATTGCCATGGTAACAGGTATTTACACCTTGCTGAATGTTGATTTATGTTAAATCACCAATCAACCCAAAAGCTTAAGTAATGGGTTGAGGTAAATTTAATTATATCAACCAACATAATATTATACCATTGGTATTAGTTCCTGAATCTTGATCGTTCCCTGCATTGGAAGATTTCCCTGTTCCATTGATTTTCTATTGTAAAAGTATTGTTGGACTTGTTTTTGACAACTTGTCCTATTTTTACTCTTTGCTGTGATTCTGTCAGATTTTAGACATTTTACATTAAGAAATTCTTACCTAAGTTTTTTCTTGGGAAATTATTCAGTGGATGTAGAGCAGATGCTAATGAGGCTGCTGTCATATTACTTCCATCAAATATTACAGTTTTCACGCTTGATTTTTCGGGTTCAGGTTTGTCCAATGGAGATTATGTCAGCCTTGGTTGGCATGAGGTATGTATCTGTTAACTATGCATCTTGGTTTTAGTTAATCAAGGTTCCGAATCTGAAATATTTCGAACTATGATTTCAATGATGTAAGAGGGATGACCTCAAGGTTGTGGTGACATACTTAAGAAGCAACAAACAAGTATCCCGTATAGGTCTCTGGGGACGATCCATGGGCGCTGTAACTAGGTATGTTGAGTCATATTCTTTAGCATGCTGTCATCACTACATTATGCTTGGTGTTTTTATTTGTCATGTAGTTGTTCTTACAGGGAAACTATGAAGTATATATTCTTTAGGCGTATTGAGTTTAGATTGTTCTCCATGCGCTTTGACTATTCTGTCCCTGTCTTTTGACAGATGATGTATTGATGTAATCATACTGCATCATGATTTTGTAACTTTTAGCTGCCATGTACTATTGGCTCAAACTTGTAGGCAAGGGGAGTTAGATATGTGTAGGAATTCTGCAACGCCTCGCCTCCTAAGTTAAATATAATTTATTTCCCATAATGTTGTTTATTTTTAAAGTGAAACCTTCAATTTATTAATCCTCCTTATGCTATTAATGAAGTTTCTATCTACTAATGACCTTACTTTAGTGAAACAACAAAATCTTCTCAGATAAGCAACACTTCACCAATTTTCTTTTAGAAGCTGCTTCATACACAACATTATTTTGGAGTCACCAACTCTTTCCTTTTGTAACTATGGTCTCTCCTCTTTTGATCACTTAGTGACATAATTTTTCGTAACAAGTTTCAATAGTTTTTTTTAGTACATCAACAAGACGATAGGGTGTTGATATCAATCAATGGATCTAGATACTCAATTGGTAAGTACTTTTGATACTATTGTGGTATAGATGTGTGTCATACTTGGAGAAACTTCCATGGCTATCAACTTTCTGCTAACTAGAAGGCCAGGAAGGTAGCCATTTGAACTCTAGCTTTAATTCTACTTAAAAAATGATATCAAACTTTGGAAGCAGAGTGCACAGAAATTCTCTTGACCTTTATTTAAGGCTAGCCTTCAAACACTCCAGAAAGTGGATGGTTTCTAGGAATACTTAAAATGGAAGAGTCTTCTTAAGTGTGAAGAAAGATGAGGGAACTATGTGGGATGATTGGTGTTTGTTTCCTTCTTCTGTAGTGTTCTATGTTACGTGGAGTCCTTTGTCGAAATTCTCCTCTTTATTTTGGTTTGGTTACTCTTGCCTTGTTATTTTGTCTTATTAATGAAATTTGTTTCCTATGTAAAAAAATACCTTGCCGTTTCACTTAGAATATCCTCGATCGGGTTTGAAATTAAAAAATTTAACAGTCTAGTTTGATCTACTATTTTTTTTTACTGGAATTTATGACATTTCAAATTTTCTAAGATGTATTCAATTATCTGCCTTTTGTGATACAATGCAGCCTTCTTTATGGAGCTGAAGATCCTTCCATAGCTGGAATGGTGCTCGACAGTGCCTTCTCTAACCTTTACAATCTAATGATGGAACTAGTTGATGTTTACAAGATCCGATTACCTAAATTCACGGTACGACCTCTACCTTATTCCACCTTGTACAATAGTTTCCTCATTTGCCTACTTTGGATGCTTCTAATTGTCTCATACTAACTACTGAGAGCTATACTTCTATAGTGTAACGCCTGATTTCTACAATAAACAATAGCTGTAGCAAATCTGGGAAAATGAACAGTTTTTTTTTTTTTTTCTTTTTAATTATTTATTCATTATTTTATGTTGAAGGAATAACAACTATAAAACAATTTATTAGTGAAAGACAGATTGTTGAGCGGTTTTAATAACACATGAAGCTTTGGAGGAGCACAAAATAAAGAAAAGGAGTTGGATGTTTAGATTAGAACTAGAGAAGTCTTATGCTATGGTGTATTTAGAGATTTTGTTACAATCGACAGGTAATGTAAATAAAAGGCTTTGGAGAACGGTAGCGGTTTTGAAGAGTAAACCTAATTATCCTTATTCCTAAAAGTAAATGGTGGACCAAGAGAAGATTTGTATTTTTTTGAAGCTTGACACCCGGATCCCTCCCTTCTTTTGTATTTGTGCTAGTTGATGGGCTTGACTCCTTTTTGTTGGGCCTTTTTTTTTTTTTTTTTTTATGCTATTGATGAAAGCGCGGTTTACCAAAAACCAAGGAAATCGAGACACTACTATTCGTGCAAATGATTTGCAGAGTTCTGTAACCTCCAACTAGTATTAGATTAGTGTCTCTTTCAACTTCCTATCACATAGTATAAAAAGAAAAAAAAAAGAGCTCTATATTGTTCCCTCTAGAAGAACACGCTGTAGACCGGATGGTGACAAAGTGTAAATTTCATTTTCGTATGCCAGGTAAAGATGGCAGTTCAATACATGCGAAGAGTAATTGATAAGAAGGCGAAGTTTGATATCATGAATCTTAATTGCTTACAGGTTTGTCTGACCTATTATTATACTAGACCTTGCTTGATTGGCTCATCATCTATATATTTGCCTGTAATTGTGTCAATTATTTTACTCGAAAGAACTGTCTTCAAAAGTTCTCCATTGTCTCTACTTGAACATGTTTATAACACTGTGGTGCAATACGTTCGTATATGAAACCATTTTTTGAAATGTCATCAGGTGACCCCTAAAACTTTCATTCCTGCTTTGTTTGGGCATGCTAATTGTGACAAGTTCGTTCAACCTCATCACTCCGAACTCATCTTTAATTCATACGCGGTACTATCCACTTTTTTAAGAACTATATTTTTTAGTTTTTAGATATAAAATTGAAAATTTATTATTTCTGATTCATGTTTTTTTATCATGCAGGGGGATAAAAATATAATAAAGTTTGATGGGGATCATAACTCGTCAAGACCACAATTCTATTATGACTCAGTTTCTATTTTCTTCTATAATGTTCTTCATCCACCTCAATTACCTTCTGCTCATGCAAGTAAGCTTGAGAAGTATTATGATCTAGGGGATTTGAAGATTGGGGCTGACATGGATGAGGTAAATTTCTGTCTTGTTGCCTTAGGGCAAGTGCTCTTTTATTCAATATATGATTACTTTTATTCACAAGTTATTCTTATTATTTATCAATGTTTGATTCCATGTCCATGATCAACTCAATATTCTTTGTTTTCATTTGGTGACTCAATTCATGGTGATCGCCTACCTAGGAAATAATTTTTTATGAATTTTCTTAACATCCAAACGTTGTAGGGTCATGCGGCATGTTCCATGAGAATAGTCTTGGTGCCGTAAGCTGCCCATACATTCATATATATATATACCTACTGACTCAAACAGTGTATTTTTGTTGCACAAGGAGTATTGTTTCTGTTTTCCTTAGATCCTTTGGTCTCCTTTTTGGACATGGGATTTGGAATCTGTAAAAGCAGCTTGTATTTGTTTTAATGTGTGTAGTTGAATATTTATTTCTTCAAGTGATTTATCCCAAGGGGATGTTTGGTTTGGCATAGCGATGAAATGAGAAGCTTGGAAGATTGAACATTTGACAATAAGATCGTTGGAAATGAGATGCATGTGCATGGCATAGGAAAAGTCATAGTTGCCTGAGATAGAAGGACGTAGTATTTGATGTGTGAAAATAAGAGAGCTTAGTATAATTTACATACAAGGGAGCGTATTAATAAAATTGATAGCATGAGATGCATATGTTTGGATGTGCATAGACAAATGCTCCAAAAGTTTGTCACTAATCGATGCAGCTACAGCAGTGATATGAATGCACTGACATATCATCGTGGGTTGGCCTAGTGGTCATAATGACCTTGAGGAAATAAGAGGCAACAAGTTCAATCCATAGTGGCACTACCTAACATTTTAAATATTTATGTTTTTCCTGTCGACCAAATATAGTAGAATCCGGTGGTTATCCAATAAGATTAGGGTCTTCTTTCATTTTAATATTTATTTATCAAAACCCTTCTTTCAATTTATTTATTCTCAATAGATTTTTTTTCCATTTATTTTCAATAGAAGCTTGGTTTTCAGACAATTTTTTTTAATAAGGTTCAAGTTATAAATGAAGTGTAGAGAGATAGAACATGTGTTATTAATCAGTACTTATCCATCAGACTCCCACAATCTTCAACCTTCTGTTTTCCAGAATCTAATATATGAGATAATATCAAGTCTTCGTTCTACTGGAAATGATGTTGCCGGTTCATCTTCTGCTCCTAGCATTCCAACCACGAAATTTGTCGGTGACCTTATTTCCGAAATTCCTCCGGTGATCACAGAAATCGTACGTCGTAAATTAATTGCCTTCGTTTGATTTTTCCGTTAGCCATTGCTCAACGTTTGTGACTTATTCACCATGTCTGTTGCAGGATAACATTCCTAATGGCTATAGTACAATTAACAGTGACGAGCCATCGCATCTGCAGGTGGTCTTAATTTACTGTCATTGAAACTCCAATGCAGTTTAAGTTCTCAAATGTTGTAGGTGTTATCTTTGCCATCTCAAGTATAAATAGCTTAGGCCCCGTTTGATAACCATTTGATTTTTAAAATTTAAGTCTATTTTTACTCAAATTTCCTACATTGTGTTCCACCATTCTTACAATATATCCATCTTTCCTTAAGAAAGTAGGTGAATATTAACCAACTTTTAAAAACAAAAACAAACTTTTGGAAGCTACTTTTTTTCGTTTTTAAATTTTGGCTTGTTTTCTACAAATATAGGGGAGAGGTAGACATACAAGTAAGAGAAAACATGTGGTAAGATAGTTGTTATAAGCAAAAACTAAAAACACAAAACCAAATGGTTATCAAACAGGCTTATTAATTTAAAAAACTAGTATCTATTCTAGCTTTTGCATCTTAGAAAAAGGTTGATTAATACTAATAGTGCAGGCTAATACATATGTCACCATTTAACTGGGGTCTGTAGTTTCAATTTGTAGGACCAGCCAAATGATGAAACTGAAGAATGTTGTTCGTACACGAGTTCGAATAGAGAAAGCTGGGGAAGATGCTCTTCTCTAGGGGTCAGTGATGAAGAATCTTCTTCTGCTGCGGTTTCGAAGAACAAATTTCAGGTCCTCTCCCTATCTATGAATTGAATCATGTTATGATCATCCCACTTCTTAGAAATGGAATAGATATCAATCATTGGGCTTAAATCACATGGTAAAGTTTTGGTTTGGTACATTGTTGGGGAATAATAGGTGGATAGGACTTGCTTTCAGTGTTAAATATAGATAGTTGGAAGCTTTATTCTTATACATGATATTCCAATAAATGATTACAGGAGACTCTAGAAGTATTTCCATCACCCCTTGCAAGCACACAAGGAAAATCATCTGATACATCGAAAGATGACAAGAAGAAGAAAAAGAAGAAAGACGCGACGTCTCAAAAGCAGAAGAAATCGAAAACCGAGAAACTAGAAGCCCTTAGTAGACACCTTCGGCTTTGTATTTTAAGGCGAGTGCATCGTTAAAGATGACCCTTTATGATTTACCTTGTACCATACCCACAATATTGTAAAATGGCGGCCATCGTTTCCTTAGATTTAATTGTAGCTCCCCCCCCAACCCAACTACAAAAAGAACAAAGTTGACAGTAACCATTTGGATTCTTGTTAGTAAATTGTCATGTTCCAGTTTTATATGATTTTTGTTGCATTGATTTCTCAGGTAGGAGTAGTTGCATATATCGAGAAGTGCAGAATAAGTTTTTTTTTTTTCAAATGAATCGGAGCGATGATGGGCTGAATTTCAGTGGATCGTGGTAGCAAGGCCACGACCACTTACAATTGAATAGGTACATCTTTTTTAGAAAACTGGAATAGATACATCTTGTTAGAATTTTTTGCCATGTTGAATAGTGTTGTGAATTATCTGAAGATTTATTTGGTACTCTACTCACACTATTGGACTCTAGTTTGGTTCAAACAGGTTGGGTTTTTATTTAAGAAATATGAGAATGATTTTAGAGAGGATGATAATTAATGGAAGAATATAGAGAAAAATGATTTTTGGAAAGAATGATTATCTATATTTGGAGTGAATAGAATGATTATGAGGAGAACTATTATTTGCATGTGTGAGGTACACAAAAAAGAAAAAAAAATACGGTGAAGAGAATAATTATGGAAAATATAAATTAGTGAGTATGATGTAAAGAAAAGTAGTTATGGAGAAAATAAAAAGTACTTGTAAGGAGAAAAAGAAAAATGAAATGAGATTATATGTGAATGATTCTTAGTGGTCCAAATACAAAATCATCCTCTTCCATTCTCCCCATTTGAGCTCTGATCTTATGAGACTTGCAAGTCAGGACAAGTTTATGTCTTTAAAAGGTGACCTTGTTGGTAGAAACTTGGGGTTTTCAAGGGAGCAAAGCTCTTTTGGAGGTCCTACGAACACCTTAATTGTAAATTTCTTTGTTGTGTTTTGGATATGTAGGGGCAAAGCTCCAATTTCCAGTTACTAAAAAAACAACAAAAAAAACTCTGCACAAGTTTCAGCATAATCCTTTCAACCGGCTGACATTTCAATTCAGTCAATTAGAACAGAATGGAACATGTATTAGGTGTTCAAACAATAAGTTATCAGGATGCAACAATGGGAAGCTCGACTATATGGATCATTACATGATTGAGTTCAACTCCAACATTTCTCTACAAATAGACATCGGTCCTACTCTGATCGTTGATCGAACTGTTTACTGATCCTACTCGGGAAAATATTTATGTGCCGAAATATGATACAACTAAAGTTAACCGTGGAAGATAAATTGTAAGAACATGGAACACTCAAGAGTAAGAAGACCTTGTGATTTAGTCCAACTGTTCGTCGTCTCCTATCGATATCCCGGACGAAGGATCGAACTTTTCCCTGGCTGGAAAAACAGAGCGAGATCCCTTCAGACTGGAGTTTAGACTTGACTCCAGTATTTGATGTGCAAGTATCATCTCTGATTTGGAAAATGCATCATCTCTGTGCTGCCTTTGCTTCTTTACAGGCCTTGGGCTCTCATTTGGGGAGCTATGGCAACCAGAATCCGGCGTCAATGGTTCGTGATGAGACGAGAATGAACCATCAATAGAGTTACTCTTGGCTTGGGCACGTTCCTTTAATGCTTTCTCTTGGCGAGGAGACTCGGATGTGGGCGCAGGTGTTGGCGGGTTGTTTTTATCGGTCTCCGGGCAGCTATCACCAGAAGCAGCAGAGGACGAGGCAACCCGACCTCCTGAAAGAACCCCACTAAGCTTTTGTTGCTCTTCAATTATCTTCTTTAGGTACTTGCCTTGGGCTTCAATCCGTAACTGCAGCTGTCTCTGTACCTGCAGCAGTCAATGGCATCTCATATGACTGAAAATAAAAGTTGGGCTAACTCACATACAATCATGATTCCTTATGGTTGATTGTTCAAGGCATCAAATTATGAGTTAAGCTGAGGAGGTGTTTGGATGAGAGTTATTTTGTATAGTTAAAAATTGAGAGTTACATCCAAACAGATGCAGTTTTTTTGTAAAGGAATTAGAAAAAATAGCTTGTTCTGCTGTGGATTTGAAATGAGTTATTAAAAAAGAATGATTAGAAACAAGTACTTAAAAATGAGTTATTTTGAATAGTAAAAGTGAATGATTAGAAATGAGGTGATATTTTGATTAGTTAAAAATGAATGATTAAAAATGAGTTATTTTTAGCAGTAAAAATGAGAAATTGTTTTGAGTAATTACAATAACTTGTTTGGATGTAGTTTTGTGAGTAGTAGTTAGTAAATACTCATTTTAAATCCACCATAAATTCAACAAGCAAACTCCCCGAGTGTTTTAAATTATAATAGGTAGACCCATGCTCCAAATTCTAGACTATCAAGTCTACTTGAAGTTGCAGGGTCAAAATTCACAGGTCATATAGTACATCTTTTGCAGGGTTGAATCAGCTTTTTTTAATAAAAAAATTCATATAAAAAAGAGAATTACAATAAACACATATATATAAGAGAATAACTAGAACGTGCCTCTAATTGTTCATGCAGTCGCTTCTGGACCTCCATTTGCAGCTTAAGTGCTTCAGTAATTTGGATTCCCCTGCCAAAGAAAGAACAAACAAAAAATTAAATTTATTTTTATCTTTAACTATCTTGTCATTTTAATCAGGTGGTGAGAAAGTTAGAGTTAATCCATCAAACAGTCAATTACTTTTTATTTTTTATTTGATATTCGTGACTGTCTGGAACAACTTACGTGCATCTCGAGATTCTCGACTAATGTCTTTTTGGATGAAGAACATCTCGACTAATGTCACACGGGACATACCACCTGAACCTACAACATTTGGATGCCAAGGAAACCCGTAGGAAATTTATTCCTAGGTAGGTGGTTACCATGAATTGAACCCATAACCTCATATGCATCCTAAAACCCTCTTGACCACTAGGCCACTCTACAAGGTTTCAAACAGTCAATTACAAACTAAGAGCAGGCGGGTGCCAGCTTCAAAAATTATATTTACACCAACTTTAGTATAACAGAGAGCTGAATGAAAATGTGTACAACAATTAGATTTACTTACGAAGAGCCATCAATATTTGATAGAATGTCACTTGAATCCTTCTTCTCGGGCTTTTTCCCTAGCATAAGCAATACAACAAAAGGTGAATTAAGATTTATTTGATAGGGAGGTTTTACAGTCATCAAACATGCATGCATAATTATGTGCAATTAAAGATGGAAGAAAAACGCCAACAAGAGTATAGCTCTACCAGCATCTTGTACAACCTAGTAACCATGAGGTTACAAGTTTGAATCTCCCCTTCCCCAATATTGTTGTATAAAAAAAAGATGGAAGAAGAACAATTGGAATTTGGAACTAGATTCACCTACCATCAGATGACGAGTCCGGAAGGTATTTTGCAAGTCGATATTTCTGGATAGATTAAAAAAAAAATTAAAAACCAAATGTCGTAGAGTCAAGCGGTTGTCCCGTGAGAATAGTGGAGTTGCGTAAGTACGTGCAACATAGACCTCTCTATGTAAGAAAAGAAATAAATCTTAATTCTGTGAAATATTACAGTACCTGCAGGTGGCTTTTGACGTGGTATATTGTCAAACCTTGAACACCCATTACTCTAAGGACGCCTTTAGGTGTAGCACCTAACAAAGAGATGAAAAATGCACACACAGCATCCTAAGACTTTCATTCTTTAATATATGAACAGGAAAGATAAGTTGTACAACTTGCCAACAAAAAACTAACATGATCAAAGTGCTTCACAAGTTAAAGATCAAACATTTTCATCCTAGGACACAATCAACATAAAAATGAAGAGGATGATAAACCAGAGTTTACTCACGATCTGGACCACCAAGTTGTGTCACTGCATTAATAAATCGTTCGTGAAGCTCATGTGTCCAACGAAGTCTTTGCTTTGAGGCCGAATTTGGGTTGTTGCTAGGACCATTACTTCCATTTGTGGGCTCCATCAAGCTGGCATCAGAAGGTATATGCTGATCTCGAAGTAACGAGTCGTTTATAAGTAAGCTTGAACTATGAACACTCCTGTTGTTGAAACGTGTGATTTACCTGAAAACAATAAGCAACAAAGTCCAAAATGAAGAAAAGAAGAAAGGAAGTTTACTACTCGAGCATCATGATGAATTCCATATTTGAAGAAAAGTGAGTTATGATGATGGAGGTTCAAGATTTTGCTAACTTTTAGTATTCTATGCTAAGAAAAATGACAGAGAACCTCAGAACTTGGCCAAGTTTATTGAGTTTACCAATTGCCCTTCAAAGGTGGGCCCACTTTCAAAACCTAACCTACTGATCACATGAAAATTGAGCTTTCTAGAGCAATTTATCAGAAAATCAACAATAATTTAGCAATGGCTGAGCAAAGAGAAATGGCATAAAGAGAGGTGTCTCCCCCAAAACACTTTTCTTCACCAAAGAAAGTAGATTAGAATCTGAAAAGACCAATTATTAATGATAACTGATAATTATAAATACACCACAGAATCAGATGCCTATTCGAAAACGGATCATTCCCACAAGAATTTAACTAATGAAATCAAAGTAATCTTGACAAAACCATCATGGGTTGACAAGGTTATGGGTTTAAGAACTTGATTTTAGGAATAGTTGAGATGCACGTAACCTACTCCGAACACTCGAAGTAATCTCGACAAGAAGTAAAGCAAGCGAAATGGATACTTAGCAACAGAACAAATCTAGCTCATCTTCATTAAGATGCTTTAAAAACAACAACAGCCATCATAATGAAGAACCCAATTGTGAAGCTCATCATTTATTCCATTCACAGGTAAAGCAACCAATGCTTAGATCACAAAATCAAAGAAAGAAACAAAACCCCCCAAAAAGAAAAACCCAAAACCAAATCAGAAGAAACCCCTCCAAAGAACATGAATCAAACCTCCCAAATTCAAACCCAAAACTCCAAACCAGCTATAAAAAGCAACAACCCAATAGATTTCCAGAAATTACAACAACAACAACAACAATAACAAATTGAGAGTAATGGGTAAAGTGAAAAACAAACAGAGTGAACAAGAACAAGCATAAACTAGGGTTTAGAAAGAGGATAAGAACAGCATACCCAGATCTAGAACCCCAAAAATTGGGCGCCATTTCTGAGTTTCAATGGAAGAAGAAGATGAAGAATTGGATTGGATTGGATTCTTGTGAGTGGGTAGTTAAAATTAATGGCATCTGATTCGTTTTCTCTCGATTTCTGTGTGAGAAATTCAAAGTTGAAATGGAAATAGTGGAAGAGAGAAGAGAAGAGTTTGTGTGAGAAGTCGCATCACCATCATCATCGTCATCATCATCGGTAGCTTAAAGCTTTGCCATAAACTGATAAATTGGAATTGCTTCTTCAAATCTCTCTTCTCCATCACTCACTTTTCAACTTTTCATTACTCTCTCTTCCCCCAAACCTTTCCTTTCCTTTTCTCTTTTCCTTTCCTTTTCATTGCATTTAAATATCTACTTTTCTTTTTCTTTCTTTCTCTTTTTTTTGAACTTTGTAATCTTTTTGTTACTAGTTTCAATGTTGTATTGTCTTTTGGCAATATCTTCATTTATCATAATTTGAGTAGAGCACAGATTTCATTATTGGATTGTAAATCAGTTTAATACCCGCGTCACGGTTCTAAGTATTTGTAATCTCTCTTTCTCAATTTATACTAAAAAAAATTAATATAAAATAATTTGAGTAGAGCAGCAGGAAGAATGAGAAGTCATTAATGTAGGTTGAGAGAAAATATAGAAAATGTATTATTGAAGGTAAAGGTGGAGGTTATATTGTTCCTCTCGCACAATACAATAAATCCTAGAACAACAATATATTGTAAAACGGTGAAACCCAAATCTAAACCTAGAGGAGCTCAATTAGCCTTACAATATCAATACCAAGATATCTAATATTAACCACACTATACTTTATTAATCATCTCTAACATCATTTTATAGTTTAGTGAGGAGAATTTGTGTGTATTCTGATAGCACCCTCACCATGATATCATTCGTGTAAAGTCACATATCTTCTTTTTTCTTTTGATTTGTTTAATAATAAATATAAAGTAAAAAAAAAAAGAAAAAAAGATGAGATGTGTGGCACCAACCAAATGTGCCACATGAGTAATATCATGATGGGAGTGCTACCGGGGTGCACCAAAATTTCACTTTAGTTTAATTGAAAAAAAAAAGTTTTCTTTTTGAAGTTAAAAAAGATATAAAAAGAAAATGATATTCAAATGTGTAATTATATGGTTACTAAGTAATATGACAACAAAAGCAATAACACAATATCATTAATGTACAAAGTTGTGAGTATGAATTTGTCACTCAAACAAAAAAAAAACACACACACACACAAAGTAATACAAGATGTCAACGTTGTAACTAAAAAAAAATGTTGTTTTGGTGAGAAAGTTGGAGACTAAGTCTTGTTTGAAAAAAGTTAGTTGAAATGTGGAGTTTGATGTAATGTTTTTTCTACACTAAATAGTGTTTGCACCAAAGTTATTGTTTTGGTTTAACATAATTCAACATGGTATTAGACTAAGAGATCTTGAATTCAAATCTCTGTCAAGTCGTTTCCTTCCCAATTAAAATTAAATTTCACTTGTAAGGTATTTCTCAAATTTCTAAGTCCACAAGTGAGGGAGAGTGTTGGTCAAACTCCACATTTCAATTAAATAAGTTAGTTGAAATGTGGAGTTTGATTTAAGCTATTATTATGATCTTACAATATTTGAATATATAAAAAGTTATTTACCATTATTTTTAAATAGATGGTCAAAAAATTCATAATAGCTTAAATCTTTAAAAATATTTATGAAAATATTATTATCAAAGTGTCAATTATCATTTCAAGTATTACAATTCTATTGTTTACTCTAGTTGAATTGAAAAAAAAAAGTTACTAAGTCACCTTTATAGCATTTGAGAATAGATTAGGTAAATCATCAGTTATAATAATACAACACACATGTTTGAACTATTGTACTTATCACAACATTTCTTTTTGTTTTTTTAGTGTGTACATATTAAATATGGGAAGGATTTAAACCATCAATTTCCAGCTAACTTATATGGTTTAGCTCACAATAATTTCCAAATAATGGTTTAGCTCACAATAATATGGGAAGGATTTAAATGCAGTGAATTGTATTACATCACCCTTATAGTATACTTATAGTTAATATGTACTCAAAATAAAAATAAAAAAACCTATAGTTAATATTAAACTAATGGTACTCGAAATAACAATAATATAATTGATGACACAAAACTTGAGCAGTTAATTAAACTAATTTTTTTTAGTATAAATTAAGAGAGTGGGAAACAAACTCTGCATATAAGGATATGATACTATACTCTCAAACAAATGAGAACTGTATATTTATTTTTAGGATCGAACATGTGATCATGATATTGAACTCGATTACCACCAAACAATAAAATTAACACGGTACTAACCTTTTGATTCAAATGTTAAACTAAAAAAAATGAATGACATGGTTTTCATGCCAAGTTTTAAAAAGTGAAGCTAATGCTCTCTTACAATATATGATTGTTTGTTTTTAAATTAAAAAATCATTAATGAACATTTTTAATTCTTGAATTTAAAATAAAACGATTTAAACGAGATTCTTCATCCCATTTGAAGCTATAAAAATATATATGAAGCCCTAAAATAATAGAACACATAAAACATAAAAGCAAATGAAAGACAAACAAAAGCAATGGGTTGGGCTATCAAAATCTTCTTTCAATCATAGTTAAATAATTAAGAGTCGGAAATTGCTGGGTTGAAAGCATAATTGCGCATCTACTCCGGATTATCAAAGCGATTGATAGTGGCTCCTTAGATATTTCGAAATTGAGTATAAATTTGAGGAAGATGATTACAAATACCGAAAATCAAACCCGTAACTGTAGAGTGAAAATGAATTAACAATAAACTTAATAATCAATCGCGTTACCGATCCATTTTATATTTATATTAATCAAATCATACATCATACAATAAGGTATTGATAACTTGACTCTAATAGTTAGAATAGAAGCATACACAAATAAGTAAAATAAAAAATAAAAAAGCAAATGAACGGAATCTATTCTGACATATTCCGTGCCGTTGGGAACAAAACGGTGCCATTAAAATCGCTTCTTTTATTATTATTATTATTTTTTTTATAATTTTGAAGAACTCACTTTCTTTGTCCTTTTTTCTTTTATTTTTGTATCTAATAATTGAGGGTGTAATTTTACAGTCATTCTTATATCTCTCATGAAATCTTTTGACATTTATGAATTCAGGAGTTCCAAATTTTGGCCTTTAGGATTTTAAGAGCAGCACAAAAGGCCAAATGGTTTAACTTTTCCTTTTTAATTTGAGTGCAGATTAGATTTAATATGATTTTTCTTTTTAAGTTCTGCAAAAAAAAAGAAAAAAAAAAGCAAACTCTAAACATTTTTATACATTTATTGAAATACAACTATTTATTGAAATTTGTTATGTATACCAACTTTTGGGTTTTCTATTAGAATTATAGCATATTTTTATCAAAAATTTGTTTATACCAAAATTTTGAGTGATTGAACTCAATCTGTTTGTTAAGTGATTGAGCTCAACTGATTGAGTTCAATCACTAGTTATTGATTGAGTTCGATTGAGTTCAATCACTCATAATCATAATTTTAGTATATGTGCAATTATTTTCAATTTAGTGCTATAGATGCAATTTTTTAGCTCATTTTTGTTATACATGAAAAATCCCCATTATTTATTCCAAACTGGGGGTAATGGACATGAATTATAGACCAATAAATCACTTACTCCAACTTAGAATATTATTTTTGTTTTTGTTTTTATTTTTTGTATATTTAAGAGTGTTTCTATCAATTTAGGTACATCTTGACTATTTTTTTATAATACATACTTGACTCTTTAATATTTAAATGTCGATTAGATAGATAACTATCATGAATTAAACTAATAATCTTTTAATTTCTAAAGATTATTTTGACTACTAAACTATCCAATACCCATAATAGTTCTAACCTCTAGATATCAATATTTTTTCAGTTGGTATTTGTATTTTCAATATATCTTAAACTTAAGCCTTTATTATTAGGTCAATTGTTTCAAAAAAGATAAAATAATAACAATAATTTTCATTCCAGAAAAAACACAAATGTATAAATATGTGTCCATGATCAAGTAGGTTCAAAATCTCATTCTTAATTATTATTCAACTTAAAAAACGATATAAATATTGTTCATTATTACAAAAGTGTTAATAGGAGACTAATTTATACCCAAAAAGAAAAAAAACACAAATATATAAAGATTTTGACCACTAAACTACCCAATACCCAAATGTATAAATGTGTATCAATAATTAAATAATACCATTTATGTACGGTGTGTGGTCACTTTTCTTGATGGAGGTTTTGCAGAAATAGACCAAATTGATAAAATATTTACAACATTAGGTAAATTTGAAAAAATTTAGCAACTATAATCAAATATACGGTATAAAATAATATTTTTATACCGAATAACTAATACATAATATAGTATGATGATGAATATTATTTATATTGTATATTTGACTATGGATACTAAATATTTTCAAATTTGTCTAAATCTTTAATTATTTTGTAAAATTCGACTATTCAGTACAATTTTTCTTTCTTAATTTGTATAATAAAAAAGACAGAAAAATTAACCATAAATTAGCAGTAGAAACTAAATTTAGGATTTATTGAAAGTCAAAAGATCCAAATACAACCAAAAATGAAATTTTATTAAAAATGTTTTTTTTTTTTTAATTTAAAAAAGCTTAACCAAAAGTAAAAAAATGCAAAGGCATGGTTACTTTTTTTTTTTTTTTTTTAGTGGTTTGACCATGTGATTTATATCTGGCCATAATTCAGCTTTAGTTGAGAGAATATTGATGCAACAGCAAGTTGGGCTCTTTCCACTTTCCACTTTCCAGTTTCCATACCAACGCCCAATTATTTCGGTTTCTGCTCTCAGTCAAAAAAACACATTCAAACTTGGGACTTTTCCTTAGCTTTTAAAGGACAGCTACACCTAATTAAAAATATTAAAACCAAAAACCTTTTTTTTCTTTTTTCAATATTTTTTATTTGTGATCGTCTAGTCCAATTTTCACAATCGTGCCATGAAATATACTAGACTACCATATAATATTTGAATGTCAAAGACAAATATACGCTAATACAACTTCTTAGTTACTTAAGATTTATTAACCTCCAAATCACTCCACTATAATTAACAAAAATATTTATTTTTGTCCAAATTTTAGAATTCGTTTCTATTTAATCTTATTTCAATTTGTGAGTCTTTTGAATTTACTTTTTTACATTTGATAGTAATAACTAAAAAAAATAAAAAATTCATGCCAAAACATTAAGTTTGTCTTGTCAACCTATCTAATTCACAATTTTGTTATCTAAAGGGTATGTGGAAAGTAAAATATTTGATTTTGAATCATAAAAACTTCACCCTCAACCGAGTACTAAAAATATACTTATCCTAAATATCAAACTTCAAAATAGTAAATTTCTAACAGAAATGATTTACTTAGAAAATTCCTAACATTTTCATTTCTGTTCCAATAACCGAGGTTAGCATTTTGGTTGGCTCCCATCAATTTCAACCATGATCATAACATTGCTCTTGTTTTTTTAACCCATTGTAATGGGTTAATTATGCCAAATGAGAAAAATTATGATACTTGTTAAGCAAAAATGGCACCAAGATTCATTCATTTTGCCACCATCAATGGAAGACAAGGTCCATTTCACTACTAATTAGTGAAAGGGATGTGTTTCCAACTTTAACATTACTGATAGTAAACTAAAATCTGCTAAAAGTCAGACAGGAACCAACTGAGATTGTTCGGAATAGCGAAAAGAATGCCTAACTACGTGCATTTCGACGAGTCGTCTACGCACAAAACTGCTCGGTTTTACAAGCTAAGGAATGTTCTTGCTGCAGTTCATACCAGATTCTATGAATGGAAAATTGATGAAATTTATACAAAGCTGAAAATAGAACATACTTGAGTTTTTGTGTGCAGAGTTTCATCCCCACATGTCGCACCCCGATACGCTGTGATGGTTAACTTGGATGATATTAGCATCTTGCATTCTTTCCTTGGCTTCACCCCAAATCAAAGATGCAGTTGCTGAATCCAAGTTAACCATGTTTTTCTTGCTTGCAACAGGAGATTTTTCCATGGCCAATCCTCCACCGGGACTCTCGTTTGAAGTTAGGCAGCTTTCAGTGGAACAATCAGCTCTTTGGCAAGGAAGATTAGCTTCAACTTCTGTGCCATTCACTCTTTCCATCTCCTGTGATTGTGAAGCGTAGAAACCGAGTGGATCGACCGAGGAAGCTCTTGGGCTTCTACGATCCAGTCCTTGAGACTTCTTGCTGTCTGAGTCCGAGACTGCACCGCCAATAAAATGATCTGCGAGCATTTTACAAGCACTCTCAAGCATGGCTAAATATCTTCGCTCGGCATCCTGACGAATTCGTAGGTGCTTCTCTGCCTGCCCAAAGTCTCAGTATTAGCACTTTGGAAGTTCCTATCCAATCCAGGAGGTACAAAAATCTACCTTGTTTGTTACAGCAGTGTATCATAAATTTTAAACCAGAGAGTGTTTAGGACAAAGAGAATGAGAATGACTATGGGGAGGATGAAAATTAGAGAGAGAATATGGAGGAGAATGATTATCGGAGAGAATGATTATCTATGTTTAGGGTAAAGAGAATGATTATCGAGACAATGATTATCTGTGTTTGGGGTGAAGAGAATAATTATGAAAAAAAATCATTACTTGTATTTAGGGTGAAGAGAATAATTATGAAGAAAATAAAATAGTGAGTGTGAAAAATAGTTAAGGAGAAAATAAATAGTGGTTATGAGGAGAATAAAAAAGTTGTTATGGGGAATAAGATTACGAGGAGAATGATTTTTAGTGGTCCAAAGAAAGAATCATTCTTCTTCCCAATCTCCTTATTTGACCTTCTTGCCCCAAACACCCCCTCATACTAGATCTACTCGACCACGAGAATAATAAACTAAGCAAGTAAGCAATCTAAAAACCAGAAACTTATATGCCATCTCCATTCAAATCAAGTTCAGAACCCACGAGTATTCATAAACAAGGTTTGATCTATATGGAAGAATCTGTCCAAAACCATCATCAATTTCATTTCAATGGCAAGAATGAGAATTTTACCTCAACTTGTAGATGTAACTTACTTTGCACTTCCATTTGCGTTCTTAATGCCTCTTTGACTTCATAACCACTAAAACAGACATGTAAGTTACAAACAGTTTGAACATACTTCAAATCTTATAAGTTACAACACAAAATTCAAGGCATTATCATAAGTATCTTAAATGAGGGATAAAAACTCTTATCTTACTCGGCCATTTCAGAAATTGGCAAGTCAGGAGAGAAATTATTGGTACTTGGACTTTCTAATAGATATCCACCTGATGTTCATGGCACCAAGCGATAATCAAAGATTTAAATATTTGGACCAGACAGCTAAAACCTTGTGCAAATACTGGTGGTGAGAGGAGAGCAAGCTCTTTTGGATTAGAACTCCATGACCCAACATTAATAATGAAGTTAAATATCCGAAAACTCATGGAGGCTACATTACATGATAAGCAAGGACAACAATAGAGATGTATTCCTTACCATCTTTAGATGCCTCACCCATTTCCTTCCCTGATTGCTTACCTAATCTGTATTTCTGTAATGAAGAAACAAGCATCCTAAATACAAATAAACATGAACTCCAATATCAGAGTTCCTTCATAAAAAGATGCCTTTTTATGTCATTATGATCACCTGGAGATGGCTCTTCAAATGAAAGAGAGTCAGTCCTTTCACATTCATTGTTCGCATTATTGCTTTAGGTGTAGCTTCTGCACCAAGGGTTCAAATGTCAAACCCCTATCATTGGTTAAAATTCAAATATGACCCCATATCCTCCCCCACCTTTGTCCCCACCAAAAAAAATCAAAAGAAAGAAAAGTTAGTAAGAAGACCTATCAATCAAAGCATGCAAAGAAGATTCTCTGTTGCAAACAAGTGAACTTATCTTTTTAGTACAACAAATGTGGGGGAAATTGGAAGGAGTAGACCTTAACTGCTAAGCTATGCTAATGTTGGCACAAATCAAGTACTCTTTTGAGCAAAATAAATAACAGGATCTTCAAAAAAAACATAGATAATCATTCTCCCTGATAGTCTCCTTGGCCTCTAAGTTGTTCTTTTGGTTGTTTTGTCAACAAAGAAGTCCATTTCTTATACCAAAAATAAATAAGAAGTAAATATCAAGTCTTGGTTTGTAAAAAATTCTAATGCGACTCTTTAACAATGACATCTGCCAGACTGTGACTGGATACTCCATTATGGAGCAAAAACTAATAACACTATTAAACTATGATATAATGATTAGTAAAATTTTACATCTAATACTATCAATTATAAAACCTAAGATATGACCATGAGGGAATCTTGATATACACCTCGCAACCTAGACCATTGATCTAACTTGTAAAGAAGGCTTTACAACTATGAAAAACTCAAACTAGCAAAGATTCCATTGCAACCCAGAAAGTCAATGACTAAGTCTTCCTAACGGGTCTTAAATGTAGTAACATCAAGATCGAATATCCACTTTCTAAATCAACTCAACTACGAGCCAATTAGAAGCACAAACTTCCCTCACAATAATCATTTATGAACATTCTTCAAAGAACTCAAGCATAAAAGCGCCGTATAGTCTTGGACTCAAAATTCCTGAAACCAAATAGTAAAAACTAACCGGAAGAATTGACCCTGGCCTCCCATCCCATTCATCTAAAGTCTAGATCCATGTTTTTCTTTTCTTTTGGGTTCATTTTTCACATAAGGTACCTAATTTATACTTCTCTTACCAGGCCAAATACTCAGATGATCTTCATGGATGGGGAATCTTTCAATAGTATCCCCAAATTATTGAAGCTCCTAATTAACATCAATCTCACCATCTACATTTTTTTTTATGACCCGAGAACTTGGAGCTTTGCTACTCTAAATCCGGGGTATCACTAACTCGTCCCTAGATTGTGGCACTGAGAAACTATCAAACTCACCATCTACATTGTCAGCACAATTGAAAACCTGTATTAAAATGCAGGCGTTTGACAAATCTCACCAGACATACGACCTGACCGTGAGTGTTCAGACCACTTTTAGCCAACTCGACTAGTCTCACCGGACATGACATTCACGGAAAGCAATTCATTTCAACGCAACAACCAGGCCTCCTACTTCATGTCTGCTTAAAATGAAAAATCGTAATGCAAAATAGTGCGAAAACTAGGTACTCTAAGCAAACAATCGCCGCTAATTCTAAGCAAAACAGAGAAATCTCAGTCAATCAAGCTAAACGAGCAGCTCGTCAACAGCAGAAACATCCAGATCAACGAAACAAAAAGCTGAGCAAAGCATTGCGAAATCAAACCAAAAAAAAAGGCACAGAGAAAGAGTACTGACTGCCGGCACCGCCAAGCTGAGTGACGGCATCGATGAAGCGCTCGTGAAGATCAGCCGTCCAGCGGAGGCGAGGCCTGGGATCTGAGGTCAAAACGAGGCAAGGATCGGAAGCAACAGAGCCACGGCCGCCGCCATGGATCTGGATGTCTCCGTCGGGATTAACGAGTCTCGGATACATAAGCTTGTGATTCGGAAAAGGAAATGGTGAAAGTGAAGATCAGTCACGGATCGAAAGAGACGATGATGATGAAGAAGCTTGTTGAGATGTTGGATTGTGGAATTGAAGCTCCATTTCCAGTGAAGAAGATGGCGAAAATGGTGGGAAAAAGCAGATGGATATACAGAAGCAGTTTCGGGACAGATTTTCAAGCTTTGTCTTCTTTGTGTCAATCATCGTCTTCCACGAACCAATTTGAGAACAAATTCGACAAATGTAACTTTAGATATTGGATTACTACAATACCGATTCCAATGATCAAACTAGTAATCGTGGAGTGAAAATAGATCAACATCAAATTACATAATCAACCATACACCAACCCAATTAACTCAATTAAAATATGTTCATATTGGAGGCATTATTTACTACAATGGTGTCAGCTTGTTTTAAAAAACAGGTAATAAAATAGACCTTTATCTTTTGGATAATTTTCAATTTCAACTATCATTTTTTTAAGGGGAATTTGCATGTATATTATAATAAGACAAAAAAATTACATAAACATAAAAAAAAAATGAAAATATTTACAAATATAGCAAAATATGATTTTATAGATTCCATCAATAATGTCTGATAGACTCCATCAATATAGACTCCATCAATAGTGTATTTGATAGACTCCATCAATAGTGTGTCTGATAGACTTCATCAATAGTGTTTGATAGAGTCTATCAATAGTATCTGGAAAAAAAAAAGTTGCTATATTTACAATATTTTTAAAATGTTGTTATAATTCTAATGTAGGGTAGGGAATTTGCTATAGAGTACAAATTCCTTTTTTTTTAATTATGATTTTCCCTTCCGAATTATCAGTTAAGTCTTTTACCAAAATAAATAACATTTAAAAAGTAATTAAATTTAAAGATAGTTCACATCTTTTTTAAACACACATAAGAGAGACAAATACCAATTATCGGAACTACGACGACTAACTCATTTGGTTATGTCGGATCACATCTAGCCTTTGGCAATTTGTAGAATTGGAATTTTATAATGATATAAATCCTATTAATAAAAAAAAATTAGTTATAAATCAGTTCAACACCAATATCGCGAGTTCGATCAATAGAATCAGTATTTATAATCTCCTCACAAACTTACGTATACTCAAAAAAGAAGAAAACCTATAATTTGGTCATATTGATGATTTTGAGGAGTGTGAGTTACATCTTCTTTGCTTTTGACTAATGGGTAAAAGATTAACCACTTATTTCACTCAATTGAACAATTTCTGTTCAAAAGTTAATTGTTAAGCAAAAATCCTTACACAACTTCCGTCCATTTTAAATTAAGTTATAAAAACTTAGTTCAGGTTTAATCTACTGATTATAATAATTGGTTGCATTCTTTCAACCCAATTTTAATAACAATATTATAAATATAATTTTATTATAATAATCCTCTATTATATAAATATACATCCAGCACTATCGTAATCTATATTATAATAAGATGCACTTAAATACAGTCTTTAATATTTCTTATTATAATAATTGTTTATAATAATCCACAATGTATAATAACTTGTCTTTTACAATAATCAATTACTGCTCTAAAGTCTCAGGGCATGTTTAGTTTTGAAGAGATAAATTGGGCTAGACCTATGTTATAGAGTATATACTTCGAGAAGATAAGTGAAAATAAGTTTATGTTTGGGAAGAATGAAAGAAAAAGAGAGATAATAATAAAATTATATTTGATGTGACGGAAAGAGAATGGTTGAAGTTTTTATTTAAATAAAAATGTGGAGTCCACGTATGAAGTTGAGTGGATTTGCAGAAGTACATGGAACAAATATGGGATATAAGCCGAGCCAACCCATCCCCACTTTCCCCCTTCCCCAAACATACCCTTAGGGGTGAGAATTCAAATCTCTAAACTCTTAAAAGGTCATTATGTCTTAACCACCGATTGGATCGGTGGCGCGATTAGTTATCGAGTTTGGTGTTAATCCATTTTCACTCCACAATCAAGGTTCGATCCCTGGAATCAGTATTATAATCTCCCTTCCCCCAATTTGTACTTAAAAAAAAAACTACAATTTTGGTTTTCATTTATTAAATAAAAGTTCTCACTCAAATATAATAATTTTTTTTTATAAAAGATTTAAAACTTTTAAGCTTTTTCGTCGAATATATCTTAACAAATAGAGTTTTGCTTAGAACTTATGTTCAGGTAGGAGTATTAATCATCCAACATTTGGTTAGAACTAATAAGTACAATAAAACTCTGCTACCAAACATATTGAATCATTTGTCCTCTTTACAATGACATTTTTGCAGTTCTGAACTCAGAAGCAAATCCTAAGAAATCATACAATACTCTAAAATGCTGCTGCTTTCTTTCAGATATTCAAAACAAAAAACAAAAAACAAAACAAAAACAAAGAGAAAAAAAACTGTGCAATGAATCTCATGCCACCCCCTTATATCCAATCAATTCAATATCAGATACTGTGTTGCTCTAAATTTTAGAGCTCTCTTCTAAAGCTAACCCCTCTGTGTGTTCTTCCATCTCTCGAATTATAGCCGATACGTATGCAAATGCTTAGCCCATCTTCTAGCCATGAACGGATCGTGATAATCCCATCTTTCGTCGCTGCTCATTCGACCACTTATACTCGCATCCTCTTCTCCATTATCACGAACAGCGTCATCGAAAGTAACATCATTGTTACTCTTGTTTCCTAAACTTAGCAGGATCTCGCCTGCTTTCATACACTCCTCATTGTTGACCTCCCCATCGACGTAGCTGTAACTTACCCTTACATGTCCTTCGTTATCACTCAAAAGGTTGTCGATTACAATTCGCTTTTCTTCGTCGCCTCTCAACTCTGCCATACTAATGATGGTTGATCTCCCACTTTCCTCTCCAATTCTTAGTTGGATGTCTCTGATGATTCCTCTAAATACTTTTGTCATCAGGAACTCTTCAAACTCCTGCATTACAAAACCAGTTGAAGAGTGAAACCCAACTCCGACATGAAACCAATGGATTGGGACAGCAGGCGATTCCGAGTTAAGGAAATGGTAGGGCTGAGTTCGGCAATCGGATAGATGCAGAATGGAGGAGTTGGGGTTCTTGTGGGTGCTATCCTCAAGTATCTTAATGGCTTTCCTCAGACCATCCACAGCATCTGCCTGCCCCATGTAGAAAAGGCGATCCATGATTTGTAAGGCAGCTCTCTTTCCATAAGAAGTCATTCGTCTCAAGGGGAACACGCGGGTTGCAGCAGATGAGTAGGTAACAATGGCCAGACGGTCAATGGAACGAAGGGACGAAACCACCAGGGCCATGGCTTGCTTGAGAAGCCTCAAGTGTGGGCCATTGGAGCACACAACTAGGACTAAGTCTGTCGCTCGTTGATGTGTCAATTTCACTGAAAGGTAAGCTCTTGTCCTGTTCCTGGGATTGCTTGTAATACGAGGTGATTGCCGAGCAGGTGATTGCAACAAGGGAGAAGAGGTTCTGCAGGGGAATTGCTGATGCAGTGGTGGTCGAGCTGGGTGGTTGGAGCATAGGTAACCGGGAGCACACCTGCTCACTTGAATGGGAGGACAGAAGCTTGATGTGGCTGAATGTAGAGAGAAAGAGAGACGAGAGTGATGCGTAGGTGTACGATCAGGCTCGACAGGATCATCGTCGTCATAACGGCTGGAGAGTAGGAATGAGCGGCGGTTGATGCGGAATGTAGCAATGGAGTCGTCGAGAATGCGGAGAACAGGATCACTCTGGTTGCAAAGTGGGACTGAATTCCGGGGCAACTGAGTCCACTGAGCTCGACAAATGGGGCATGTGACACTGCCATGGCGGACATTGGAGGAGATGCAAGTGAAATGGAATGCATGAGAGCACTGTGCGGTGAAAATTGCCTGCCCTGGACAACACCCTTTTGTTTTGTAGTTTAGAGGATCAAGGCATATGGCGCACAGATTCTGCCATGAAAATCAGAACAAATATGCATGTAAGATGATTGATACTGAAAAAGAAAAAAGCCTCTGGCTCAAGTTACAGCTCAACTTTCACAATGTGTATTCACTAATTAATCATACAAGTATATTAGAAAATTTATTGTGTATACCAATTTTAAGACCCTCTATTAAAATTATAGCACATTTTTATCAAAAATTCCTATATACCAAAATTCTGAGTGATTGAGCTCCATCGAACTCAATCAAGAACTAGTGATTGAATTCAATCAGTTTGTTAAGTGATTGAATTCAACTGATTGAGTTCAATAAATAACTAGCGATTGAGCTCAATCACACTTTATCACTCGATTAGTTTCAATTTTTTGGTATATGTGCAATTATTTTCAGTTTTGTGTTATATAGATGCAATTTTTTAGCCAATTTTTGTTATACATGAAAAATTCCGTATATTTTATCTATTTTTTTTTTTAATACATAGCTGGTATTGAACAAGTTTACAATCAAACAATAAAATCATTGCACAAAGAAGTATATTTTATTGTTTAGTATTAAATATGTTTCATTATAATCTAGCACATCAATGATTATTAAATAATAAAACTATGACATGACAGGCTAAGCAAGTAAGATGGGTTAGGAATGAAATCAAAACTTTTCTGGTCCAAGAATAAAGTTGAACACTCTCTGCTGGATTTTAATTAGAAAATCCAATAGGACAGTGGCTTAAGACAAAACACGAGAGGATTTTTTGACTGCCTTTTTGCTCAGACACTTTCAAATGGTAAATGTGATATTTCACTCCAGTAATCAGATTTCACATCAAAAGCAAAAAAACAAAGAGAAATCATTAAACAAAAAAGCCTTAAATTGATATTGGCTCAAAAGTTGTGCAAAGATTTTACCAAAATCAAGAAATATTTTCCCAGTTACAATAACCAAATTTGTATAGGGAAAAGAAATAAGAGATGGATTCCTCTGCCAAATCATGCACCCAACAAAGATAAATAATTCATCTACAAGGGAACCAACTCAAAAGTTTGCACCTCGATGTGAATTCTCAGTTTTTTTTTTTTATATTCGTGACTGTCTAGGTCAATTTCCGCGCACATCGACTAATATTACGGGACATACTGTTTGATCCTACAATATTAAGATGTCAAAGGAATCTGTAAGAAATTAATTCTTAGGTAGGTAACCATCATGAATTGAACCTAGAACTTTGTGCACCCCGAGATCCTCTTTGACTAATTGAAGAATCTGTAGTTAAAAATGTGCATAATCCTGAAGGAAAGATTAGATTGAGAGAAACTAATATTAAGGTTATATCATTTTTTTTTGGATGACCAAAAATCAGAGCTTTGCTCGTATATACAGACACCCAAGCCCATCTCAAGGACTAGATCGGAATACAACCAGGGATTTTACAATTAACAATTTTGTTGAAAACAAGATATAACAATTTTCTGAAAAAGAGTTGATGGAAAGTGTTTTCACTCAATTGTTACTTAAAAAAAGAAAAAACAGAAAATGCATTTGAATGAAACCATCTTCCAAGCAAACCAAGAACACAAAACTAAATGGCTGCAGAAATTGAAATTGATTTCTGCAATTAAACTCAAACCTACAAAGTTCTCTTTCATAAGAGCTACTAGAACTAGGCAAATCGATCATATGTGCTCAATTTACCTTGGAAGGCAAATTGTTCGGGGTTCTTGATTCTACTTGTTCAGCAATTTCAACATCTTCCACAGCATGTTTCGGTTTTTGAGTGGACGAATCAGACAAACTCGAAACCTGCCAAGAACAAAATTAGGAACTGATCAGACACGGAAGCTCTCAATTCGAAATCGACAATTCACAAAATCGAGCGATTCAGCCGCTCCTCAAAGAACCGCAAGAGAAAATCCACAAAATCGTAGAACAAAGGAAGAACAGCAGCAATTGAAGAACGATTTCAATTTTCAGCCATGGATTCAAGAAATTAAAGCAATGCAAGAAACATAAACCACAAAATAAAGCTTACAGAGCGAGATTTTCTTGGAGAAAATGAGCGGCATGAGTATGCAGCAACAAAAAACCTCCTCGCAGCTTTCTTCAGATTCAAACCACCACCACCACCTCCGCCGCCGCCGCCGCCGGCCATTCTGCCAAATCTCTCACCAATGCAGCACCATTACAAGCTTGAGAAGATTACAAAGAAGCAAATAAGGAAGAATCAGTGAATGAAAATGGCGATTTTCTGCAAAAAAAAAAAAAAAAATGGCCTGAGATTTGTGAGGAACTGCGGCAAAGGATGCCAAAGGAGATAGTCCCTACAGCTTTAAAGTGTTCAACGGCGTCCTTTCGCTTTAATTATTTCTTTTTTTCTTTTTTTCATAATTTTGAATTTTTCTTTTGGCATTTTGTTTTGTTTGGTTTCATTTTACTTTTCCCAATTTCTTTACAATTATGATTTAATTCATCGAATTTTCTAGGTATGAACTTTATTGCCGTATTATTTGTGTTTTTTGTGCTTTCCATGATGCACAATTCTCAACATCTACTTTTTTTTTTCTATCAAATTCCAACTTTTCAAATGGTTTATTTATTTGTGCTTTGAATTTTAAAGTTAACGAATTTTATTTATTTTAATACCTTTGATTATTTGAGCCAAGTTAAAATATTTTCACTAATTTTAGCTGAGAAATTATTTTAAAAATTGGTAGGAAATTAATTCTTATATATATAATAGACGGTACTTATAAATTTTTTAATTTTTGAATGTTTTCTTAATCACTATGATAATTCGTGAGTTAATAAGATGACTAGCGAACAGAGTAGTTCATAATCTAGCTACATTTGCTTTCAATGTTAGTGGAACCCATGTTTCGTTCCATGTTCCGCCAATTTAATTAATTTCAATTTTATCTTTAGATTTGGAAGCTCGTAAGTCTTCCGTCATTTCAATTTCTTAATATATTAATCATATTTCTCTAAAAAAATATTAACATAAAATATGAATATGAAGAAGTCTTAAATTTAAATTTTTTTTCATTCTACATATTGTTGAACTAAATTTTTTGTTTATATTTTATTATGGTTAAAATAACATTTTAATCTTTATACTTTAAAATTTATTTCAATTTTGTTAAAAATATTTAATTTTAGTTTTTGTGATAATTTTATTAAAAAAAATTAATACGAATGTATTTTGAAAAAACAATTTTTTTTGAAAGAATATGAATTTTTTTTTAGTACAAAAGGAGAGTGAAAATTTATTATTTAAATCAATTATAAGAAGGGTACATAAATTTAAATTAAACATTTGAAATATATATATATATATATATATATATCAAAAATGAGATTTTAACATTTTTATTTATGTGTGTTGTTTTTTTCTAAAGTAAAGTTTTATTAATTACCAGTTTATTTTTGTCAAAATAAACACTGCTCAGTTGGCACCATAAATTAACAACATTGGTTTGAATCCCAAAAACCAAAAATGTTTTTGTTAATTTAGACTCAGTTTGATAACCATTTAATTTTTTGTTTTTGGTTTGGATATTCTAAGTGTTTATATTAGTTGCTGTTTTGCTGATGCTTTAACTTTTTACTGGTTTGGAAAGGGAAAAGGAACTTTTCCTTTTTTTTTTTTTTTTTTTTTTTTTTTTTTTGGGTTTGGAAATTGTATACACACTGTACAAACATCACCTTTTTTTTTTAAGGAGATGTATACTCTTTACAAGACACTTTGACTGAAATGTGGGAACTTTTAACACTCCAATTATATACTATAAAACATTGTATTTGCAACCATTTGGTGTAATTGCTTAATTAATTATAGGTTTAATCTTTTTTAGCTAGTGTTAAATCATGATTTGGTTTCTAGTTTATTGCCCACATGATATAGAATTAAAAAAATTCTTAGGCAATTTAAAAAACTTATAGATGTGCAATTTTACCTAATATTTACATTATCTTAGTTTGATTTCAAAAAAAAAAAACATTATCTTAGTTTTATTATTCTATTGGCTATGATTATGTTGTTCTTTTTTTCTAACTTCTTTTTAACGTTTTAAACATTTCAAGATTCATTGTTTAGATGGTGATAATTTTAATTAGTTGATTATTATAGTTAATGTTAGAGAAATTTAAAGAATACAATTATGAGCGAATAAAAATTGCAAATGGGTGGAGACAAGGCTGCGTTTTTTATGTGCTCCATTGCCCGAATTCTGCTGGTCAAACATCTTGTGTTTTACTATTTTTGTAATTTGAATTAATTAATTTTAAAAACATTTAATGCTTTTCATTAATAATTTAGGCCCCGTTTGATAATCATTTGGTTTCTTGTTTTTTGTTTTTCAAATTTAAGCTTATTTTCTCTCAAATTTCCTACAATTTGTTTCATCCTTTCTACCAAGTATACATCTTTCTTTAAGAAAGTAGGAGAAGATCAATCAACTTTTAAAAACAAAAAAAGTAGCTTCCCAAAGTTTGTTTTTGTTTTTAAAAGTTGGTTAATATTCTCTTACTTTCTTAAAGAAAGATGGATAAATTGTAGGAATGATGAAGTTCATTGTATTGTAAGAAATTTGAGAGAGAATAAGCTTAAATTTGAAAAACCAAAAACAAGAAATCAAATGGTTATCAAACGGGACCTTAATTTTTTTTTAAAAGTATCCATGCATTTGAAAAATAAAATAAAAATAAGAACTTTCCTTCACCCATCGGGTAGAGTCCACAAAGAATGCCAACACAACATAGATTTAGCAGTATAATGTATTAATGTATGAAATACATTCCCTTATTTACCGCCATAACAGGAATTTATTGTGCGAAAATGAACATCTTTATGTAGAATTAAAATTAACGAAAAAAAGTAGGGAAAATGATGATTATAAAAGAGAATGATTATCGAAAGTAGAAAGAGAATGATTATGAATAGAAACATTTATATAGGGAAAAGAATAGTTTTGGAGAAAATAAAATAGTAAATATAGGTATAATAAAAGGAAGTTATGAAAAGAATAAACATTATTTACACACAATGTGATTTTAGAGGAAATAATTTTTGGGGGCTTAACAAAGGAGGAGCTCAACGGTCGAGATTAAAGATTTCAAGTCATGCTTTCTTGAGAGATCTCTGATTCGAGATCGTTGGAAAGCGCTTAAACTAGAATAACCTTCGAAGTATCTCAGTGTCACAGCTTAGGGACGGGCCAAAAGTGCTCTGGGTATAGGGGAGCGAAGCTCCACTTCCCGGTTTTCAAAAAAAAAAAAAAATCACTCTCATATTTTTCTTTGTCTCAAACATTAGATACTTTTGTTTGTTTTTTTTTTTTTTTTTTTGTGATTGTTCGTGCTAGTTTTACGCAGCTAGACTATTGTCGTCAAATATACCATCTAATCCTAAAATATTTGGATGCTAAGAAAATTCGTAGAAAATTAATTCATAGATAAGTGGTCACCGTGAATTTCACTCATTATCTTTTAATTCTCCAAGACTCTTAGGTCACTCTATAATAGTTAAAACACCAAATAATTAACTAAGAAATATCTTCATTTTGTCTTATGCCTTTAATGCATTGATGACCTTGCGATTATCTAACACAACGTTAGTGAACCACGTAAATCTGTTTGTCGTTCTCTTCTCTTCTCGTTACGTTATCGCATTTATCTCTGTTTTACGTTTCCGTTTTGATTGGTGATTGCCATTTTCATAACAGGGTGGCACAACAATTGAAGGCTTGAGTTTTAAAGATGTGTTCCCTTCAAGATTTTAGGTTTAAAATTCACATGTGACATTAACTTGGTCTCCATTCCTTTAATGTCTCTCGATGCCTGACCTAAGAATGGACGTGGGTTACCTCGGTATAGTGGAATGAAACTCCGATTTACCCGTTTAAAAAAATTAAAAACTTTTAGTTTTTTGAATAAAAGAAGAAATATACTCCCAATTAAATAAAATTCAAAGGTTGATATAATATGCATTTGGATTTCAAAAAATGGATTTAATTGAAAAGGACAGAGAATAAAAAAGAATGGTAATAATGATGGATTTGGCATTGATATCCAGCACCCCACAGCTGAGTACAATGCATGCGAATGCAAAGGTCAAACCAAACTAAAAAAATTTGAATTTTTTTTTTTAATAATATATATTTATTTAATATATATATAAAAAAAAAAACCAACAATCTCAAAATAATGCCTTTTTCTTCTGCCCGTTGCCTTCCTTTTAGCACTTTTTGACACACCTCTTTTTTCTTTTAACATTTAGTGTTTTTCTCTCTATAATGTGGGACCATTTGTGTGTCCATTTCAAAATTTTGAATTATATGATTATGAGCATAGAACTCAAATTGAACAATAAGATTAATTAGTACATGTGAGGTTGAATATCACTTTGATTCATGTGAGAACATCAATATATATGTCAAAAGATAACATGAATACCGTTTGATTCTTTTTAGTTTAATGATGGTAAGGTGGGAGATCGAATCATCGGCATTTGAAATGAAAAATTGATAGATGGATAAGATTAAAGTTACTAACAAGCTGCCAAAAGTAGCATAGCTCTACCGGCATCGGCATCTTGTATGACCTTGTAGCTTTCTGTTACAACTACTCCTCTCCAAATATTCCCAAAGTCAATAATATTATAAATCTCAATTCTCTTATCAACAACCACTTTATATAAAAGGGGCAGCTGAACCCTAAGCTAATTAGCTTCTAGAGAGGAAGGAATTTGTCTCTCTTTTTTACCATATGAAAAAGCTTTGGCCTTTGGTTTTTGCCTTTGCCTTTGTCTTTGCCACAAAGAAGAGGAATGGGCCCACCAGACAAAGGTTACTGGTGTCCCAAGGGCATGCTAGGCCTCAAAACCAAATAAGGGGTTGAAAAAAAGTCCTTGATTTCTTGAACAATATATGCATGGTATCATAAAATAAAAGTTAAGAAAAAAAGGGTCAGTCACGTCTCTCTCAAAGACGCAACGATCCCAATTTGCAATAAGTTTGATTTTCGACCTCTTTTAGCAATAAGTTTAAAATTTTGCCCACTGAATGTCATTAATCCTTGATTTGACCAAACCCAAAAGCATCACAGTTTTGGCTCCAAACTTTGAGGTTGTTAAGCTAAGCTAATGAATGGAGGACCTTAATTATTTGCTGTGTCTTTTTGTTGTAGGTTGATTAAAAATGAAAGTGAAATATTATCAAAATATATTGTGAATTCAAAGAGTGAATAATCTTATAATCTTGTTGAGAATCTCAAATTGAAAAAAACAAAAATAACTCACAACATTGATGATATGTCTATGTATTATTATTCTCATTATCAATAAATTTTGAAATAAAACATCATATTTATTTAATATGAAATTAGAACTCATGAAATCCAAACTAATATTTAGATATTAAAAAAACACACACAAATTGGATCTTAAAATTGAGAATCCACAAAACTTCATTTTGATGGGGCTTTGTTAAAGATCTTATAATAAAAAGATGGACAGTTAGAGTCTCTACATATTCTTGATAAGATACACGAGTTATTCATCTCATATGATACTCCTTTTTAATATTCGTGAATAATAAGACTAATAATTTACGTGTATCTCGACTATTTTTACGAGACATATTATCCGACCTTAGAATATCTTAATGTCAAAGAAATTCGTAAGACTTATTTCTTAAGTACGTAACCACTATGGATCCTTGTATTTACAAAAGTTTTCTTTGACCACTAAATTTAACACATAAGGGCAACAGAGTAATAGCTCAACCAGTATCAATGCTCACCTAATGACCTAGAGGTCTTGGGTTCGAGTCTCCCCCTACTCCCGATTGTAAATTACTTCATTTAAGTTGAGTGTCTTTGTGGGGCTAAGAGATACACACATCAATCATCTTATCATTTGGGCAAAACATTATGTACTAATTGAATAATGTAAAGGTCATTGCATAAACCACTTTTATTTCCCTTCACTCCATCTGATTTAAATAGTTGTTAATAAATTAATTGAAGCATTGTATTTAGCAATTATAGGCTATGATTGCTTTGATGTGAAGGTACAATGATTGATGATATTAAGGCCAAGGTTGGTTTGGATCATTGGATCCTCTTGGTTACACCCAAAAAGCTTCAAATCTTAATGCACTTTTTCACATGTCTAACTTGATGATATATGAATTGAGGTGGATTTATTCAATCTATCATAGGCTATTAGATTCCTTTAGGTTTGCTTTTCTCTAATTTTAAAATTGAATCAAAATGCTTTAAGCTTCTCCAATCGTTGTTGGTTTGATTTTAGTTTTAAATTAAGGAGTTTTTGTAGGAATAGACTAAGTTGATAAAATGTTTACGATATTAGGCAAATTTTAAAAAATTTAGCAATCATGGTTAAATATACGGTATAAAGTAATACTTTTTATACTTAATAACTAATACATAATATAGTACAGTATGATGAGTATTATTTATATTGTATATTTGATCATGGATGCAAATTTTTTTTTTAATTTGTCTAAATCTGTAATTATTTTATAAAATTGAACTATCTAGTACAATTTACCTTAAATTAATTGTTGTGTTTTAGGCTATATTTCAATCAATCTAAGCATTTGGTTCGATTTTGATTTCGGGGTGTTTTAGGAATGAGGATGAAAATGGTTGCGAGGAAGATTATCCTCTTACTCATGTTTGTGTCATCGAGATTACAATCTTTTATTTTTCAATAATTACTTTTTATTTTCTCATAATTATTACTTTTTATTCTTTTTATAAATGTTTATCATTTAACTACTTTTTAAAGTATTATTATTTTATTTTTTCATAATTATTCTCTTCACTTTAAATATACTTAATGATTCTTCTTATAATATTAATTATCTTCAATCCAAATATAAATAATTATTTTTCTCATATTTTTTACTTAATTCTCATCCAATATTATTTTTATTCTGTTCAGCCTTAAACACCTCCTTAATTATCTTTTCTATATTTTCAAATAAAAAATTTATTGATTTTGTAATGCCAAAACAAAGATTTGGAATTGGAATTGGAATTCAAATTTAGATTTGGCATCTAATGACTCGACATTCCTCTACATCATGATGCTTATTTGGCTTGAATGAAATATTTTCCATGTTTGATTTTCATTCACTTATTTTTTAGAAGGAAAAAAATTTAACAAGCTATCTAATAAGGGTATTAATATTCACCAAATGATCAAGAAGTCAGCGATATTAATATTCACCAAATGATCAAGCGGTCATGAATTTTAATCTTTCACACCTCTAATTGTTGTAATCTCAAAAAAAAAAAAAAGAAAAAAAAAAACAATACAAATTTAAAGTAGAGCATAAATACAACAATATCTCAAGTTTTGGCTTCTTTTTAGTCTATTACCCATGGGTTCACCTATCCAACCCATTTGTTTCAGAGAGCAATGGATCTGCATAGAAAGAGAGGGTTAGGTTCGGCGTTGGGGGCGGTGGCTCGGTAGCTCTATGATGTTGCGGCGGTTGGTGGCAGTGGCATTGCTGCTCATGGCTGGCCCAAAAGTTGAAACCCAAATAAAATCCATACTATTATATTTTAATTTGGGAATCGGAGCTTCACTCCCTTATACGCGGGAGTGTGATACTATGTCTTAAAACTCAAACTCATATAATTTAAAGATATAAATTATAAAGTTCACCTGATACTCTCGAACTTGAAACGTTCGAGGAAGTATACTTCGAAAGTCTCATATCTCAACCACTCGATTGCCCCCTTAGGGACCAAAGAAAATCCAAATATGAAGAAGAAGAGATGTCCATTTTTTTTTCGAGAAACTCGCCCCAAAATCTCCACGAAGTAAACGGGGACAAGAACAAAATATGTATTCTCCATCATCCTTTTTTCGCTTCCCACTCCATTTATTTATTATTATTATTTTCAAATATGTTTTTTTTTTCTCTCTATTACCAATTTTATGTTTAGTTATATATATATTTTTTGTCTATTAGAAATATTTGTTCAAATATATTTTTTCTTTAATAATTAGCTATGTAATTGGTTATTATAATGTATTTTTTTTGAAATAAACGAGAAAAATTCATAAACTATAAATTTTCATTTCAATCCTCACAAAAAAGTGATATGAATTCCGCGTAGACGAAGTTGATGTGTGACAGGAATGGTTCTCCTAGCTCCCGCATCTCCAAGTAAGTAAAAAGATTAATTTTAAGTAGTTAAAAATTGAGAATTATAGTAAAAAAAAATAAAATAGTTTTTATGTAGATAAATAAGAATCAAAACTTTATTTGGATGCAAATTTAAAATAAATAATTATTTTAAGTAAGTAAAAAATGAATAATTTAAAACAATTAAGTAATTATTAATGAATGATTAAATATATAGTTAAAATATATAGTTAAAATATATATATTAAAAATAAAGAAGAGAAAAAATTAGTAAAAAATCATTTGAAGAAGAGTTGGATAATAGACCCGGACTCAGTTTGTTTGAACACAGATGGGCGCCATTTTCAAACAGAGCCCACCAGAGACGTTGTATTCAATCCAATCAAGAAAAAAGACAGCAAACACGCGTGGTTGGAGGAATAAAGTAACAACACATAATGCCAAATCAAAGCTGTGAATCCTATCAAAAAAAAAAAAAAAAAAAAAATTATAGAGAAATATTTAGGTCATCTCGAGTATGACCTAAATATTAATACCCACACATGTGGTTCAATATAAGTCACAAATTCATTTTCTTTTTTTCTCTTTTTACTTTTTGAATTTAAAATAAAGTAAAATATAGTGTATTTTGATGGACATTAATATTTAGGTCATGCGCGGACATGACCTAAATATTTCTCAAAATTATATATATATATATATATAAAAGTAAGTAATACCCATGTAAATCCTCCATATATATATCACTTCTATTGTAACCATTCATAACTCCTAAATCGAAAAGAGGAATTTCTGCAACAACCACAATAACCCCCTTAAATCCAAATGAAGGATTTTTGCAACAACCACTCATTACGCCTCAATCCACACAAAGGTTTTTGATGTAACCACTCATAAAACCTCAATTTAGACGAGGGTTTTTGTCACACTCACTTGTAACTCGTACCAAACAAAGGTTTATTTCCTTTCAACCTCTCAAAACTCTTCACAAGCACTACAAATCCCTTGTCTCCAAACCCCTCTCCATCCAAACACACCCAAATCTTATCTTTTCCTAGACAAAAGTCATTTTTGTTGTCTACTTTTTTGGTAATGTTTTCATTACTTAATACATGAGACAGAGAGAGCTGCCATGAACAGGCTGCATCATTTTCAAATTTGAAAACTTGTAAGTGACAATATTTGAGGAAAGGGTTGAGAGACCACACATATGATATACACCTAAAGTGGTGGAATTAGAATAGATATATAGCATTAGCTAAGTTCTACTTTACATAACCAATAAACAAATCAAGGAGAAGAGAAGAAAAAAAATTAAACTAGAGAACCAAAAAAAACCAGAGAAACCTGGAAAACTATTGTGGATGTTAAAATCATGTGGAGGAAACTTCAACTCCACAAGGAGGGCTATATTTATGGATTAATATTGCATTCTCTTAAATATAAATTGTCAAAATCAACATGCTTAGCCCAATAGTTTCGGTACTTCGGTATGGCTATCTCGAGCCATGGCTTCATGTTCCCATTGTAGTGTATAACGGCAGCTCGTTCAATTTCCTTCTGTCCAACATTCGGATTGTAGCCGAGGCCTAAAACATGCCAGGATTTATCGAGCTGATAAGTGCGCTTCCAAAACGTAATGAGACCGGGTGGTAACGTGCCCAGCTTCCACAATTGCCTGTCGTGATTCTGAAGAAAAAAGAAAGGCCAATGGAGTGAATATTATGCAACACAAGGGTTTCCAGAAGGACTAACCTAAGTAAAACTATTTCCAAAGAGCTATGATCTACAAGTCACAATAAAATAATACTTCCTAGCACCTTAAACAAGCATCACTGTCCATCTCCACAAAGATTTGTTGATGCACAAATTTAGTATATTGAACCCAATTATCTTTTCTTTTTTATTAGTACCATTAGATTTTTAATATACTATAAGAACTATGCAAGAATTGCAAAAAGAACATTGTCATCAGATAGCAATCCTCATTAACTATGGAAACAGAACAAACATGTTTGTCATTTCAAATTTTTCTTCCAAATGTTTTTTTTTTCTTTGTGATATATGTGACTGTCCGGGCCAGCTTTGCGCACCTCGATTAATGTCACGGGACATACCGCCTGACCCTACAATATTTGGATGCCAAGGAAACCCATAGGAAATTAATTCCTATGTAGGTGGCCACCATGGATTGAACCCATCACCTTATGCACCCCAAGGCCCTCTTTGACCAATTGAGTCACTTCATGATGATTCTTCCAAATGTATTTTCAATGTTGAAGTTATTTGTTTTCTATCAAATAATTGAAGGTTTTATGGATCATGTCATCAGACAAGTAGAATAGATATCCATATGATACATAAGAACTTACCAGCTTCTGCCAGTAGTGGTACACCTCTGTAATATTCTGCCTCTTCCATTCATCCAAATCAAAGACATTCATGCCATATGCCCAACCACAGGCATGAGGATCAAAAAATTTCGAGATGAGAGGGTTTGAGAAATTGAGATATCGATCAAACCGATGAAAGCTTTCACCACAAGTCTCTACAGCACCATTAACATTTCCTTTCAAATCAAAGAGCCAAAGTCCCGTGAGATCTTTCTGCACAACTATATCATCATCCAGGAACAAAACTTTCTTGAGCTTCGGGAATAACTGTGGGAGATAAAATCGTAGATGGTTCAAGATTGACAAGTACTTTGGATTCCGGAACTTCATATTAGAATCAGAGTTAGCCCGATGCGCCCGGAAGTAATAATCTATCATAGACGTAGAACCCAACTGCTCAAGAACTGGACTATAACTGGAGTTTAACCATGTAAATTCTTCAATATTCTGAACCTGGATTGTAGCTGTGCCAGGTGGATTAGCTTGAAACCACATCCTCATTGCTGCATAATTGAGTCTATCAGTAATGATGTGAAAAACGTGTTTCGAAGGCTCCTGCAAATATCGAATACATGAAATAAGTCATGATCTCAAACAAAGAGAAGGGTCCATAGTTGTGAATAAACTTCAACAATGACAAGAAATCAGGTTCTTTCTACCAATTCCAACCAAATACGAAGAAGAAATCAATGTATAAAGATGAACATAGAGCATAATTCCCCATGAAATATCTCAGTATAATAAACATTGTTATGTTAGGCATGTATACCTTTGCATGAGTAACTGTTGAGTTAACAACTACTGCTGCTGCCAATACATTATCTGAGAATAACGCATAATGATACAAGGCCGGATTTTCTAGTTTCTCTTGACCAGGGAAATGCTGTTGGGACCAATTCAGAGAATAGTATTCAGTTGTCAGGCGCAGAGGAAGGCAATGAAGGCCTTTCGGAATTGTTTTGGCTGTTAATTGCGTCAAAAACAGGGTTTGCTTCTTGTGCAATCGCAACTGCTCTTCAGTTGAGTGGAGCATCGCTCGTAGTTTCTTCACCACGGTAGAACAATCATCTTGAGTTTGTTTCCCTTTCGCCAGAGTTTGCTCCATTGTCTTCAATCTCTCATGGGCACTGCAACATCAACAGTATCAAAAAGTAAACACAAAGACCATCTCAAGAACGTTCAATCCCATTTCAATTCAATATATGAAAACAATAACTCATTTTCAGATGGAATATCAAAATGAACATGGGTGCCAACAGACATAAATTTTACTTTTTAGGCAGCTCAGAATCCTTGCTTGCATCCCCTAATGTTTTTTGAACTTCTTTGATCCTCAGTCGAAGTTCTCTTGTAAGGTGGGGATTGTTCCTAGTGCCTGGAAGAGAGAGGTAAGCTTTGGCCCTGATTAGCTGATCCTTAAGTTGTCTTACACGTGCATTCGGAATAGCAGCTTGAACATTCTCACGTTCGGATCTAGGTTTCGCTAGCTCTCCCCCATCCGCTTTTTTAGAAGTTCGTGCGACTGGCTGTTTGTGCTTTGGATTCTAGAAGTTGACAAAGCAACACATACACAAGGAGAAAAGGAAATAGAGTTAATTTTACAAATAAGGAAGTTCGTTCACGAATCACAATATATAGAGGTTGCATAATTTGGAAGATTCATTATATATCAAAATCAAGAAACATTCTAACTAAATTTAAAGATTAATATCCATGGCAGCAGGATACGCCAACTCGGCTATGTCCTTCTAGGATCTAGCTCTATCCGGGAGGGATTTGAGAAATAGAGCCATTTAGTTAAGAACTATATAAGTGACTTCTTTCGAGCCAGAAAAATGTGTTGCAAATTTGCTATCCAGTTACAGCTACAGAATTCCATATGAACAATAATCTTGCTGAATTTGCTAGTCAGAACTATCCATGCGAAAATTTTGAAAGATCTATCGAAGGATTCTAAGTATCATCATGCACGTCCAATTAAGTCTATGAAAACCAGAGAGTACAGAGGAAAAGGCACAAGATTCATACAAGATCCACTTTGCTGTTCTTTTCACTGGTACTATTGGAATCCTCAGAAATGATATTTGTTCTTCCAATGGGGTCCGACCCCGTAACCTGCTTGATGAGATTCTCGCCTTGAGAACGATCTTCCTCATCGGTCGCGGACAGTACTCGAGTAGATTTACGCTCTATTACTTCTACAGATTGTGCAGCCAGAGAAGAAAAAAAAATTACAAATCACAAAGGTAAATAAATATACAAAACCAGAAAGCGATGTTTACAAACAGAAATATTTCTTTAGCACATCCTTAGCCAAACCTTGGATGAGATCATTGCTCTGCCAAGCAGCGGAATCTGGAAGCGACTTGTTGTCGGAGTGAATAATCGCCACAGGCTCTTTCAAACTTGATGATGATTTCTACAGCCAACGAATCAAAGAAGAAAGATCAGAAAAATTAGTATTCGAAAACATGCAAAAATAAGAACAAGTAATAAACGAAAAACGAATTCAAAAATTAATGGAAATCGACAAAATAATCACCTCATCGACAAGATTAAGATGCCTGGAATCACTTACAGAAGAAGTTGCAAAACCGCCATCAAGATCGCCTTTATCTGCACGGATCAAAACCCTAATTGAAAATCCATAGGCAACAGTGAAGGCAAAAAAGTAGAAAAACCAGATTCCAAACCGAATCGGCGAGTTAGAATAAAACACAAAGAAGAAAAAGATGAAAACGAAACCTACAGGAGAACTTGAAGGCGGCGAGGCGATCAGTATAAATCAAAACCGGAGCAATAACCGTGAGAAAGAGCATAAACGCAACCAGATTCCGGATCCGCATTTTTCATCCACAACACGAAACCCTAGAAATGGCAGAGTGACAAGTCTGGATCAACAGGCAGGGGAAATGCCGCGCGTGGCGGTGCTGAAAGAGATCGTGGCCGGGATCTCTCAGATTGAAGCGGCGGCAATACTTGGTCGGAAGATGAGAAGGATTCCGGCTATGGCTGCGGCAATATCTTAGCGTTGAAGCTTTTGGTTGGAGCAAAAATGGCGGAAGAAGATTGGAAGAAGAAGATGGATCAGCATTCAGCAATCAGCGCAATTTTTGAGAGAATAGAGTGACAACTAAGAATCAGACATGTCACACGTGATGGAAAGAGAAAATATTATATAATTAACGCTATTATATAATTTCACATTCTTTTTTTTTTAAATAACAATAAAATTTTAGTGAATTTAGTTTCAATTACACGTCTATATTTAAAATTTAAACATTTTATTAAAGAAGGTTATTAGTAATTGGAATAAAAAAAAAAAAAAAAAGGGAATTTGCATGTATGTTACAATAACGCAAAAAAATTACATAAATAGCAATTTTTTTGAAAATATTTGTCCATATAGCAAAATCAGATTTATAGACTCCATCAATAATGTTTGATAGACTCCATCAATAGTGTTTGATAGAGTCTATGAAAAAAAGTTGCTATATTTACAAAAAATTTAAAAAATTGTTATAATTCTAATGTAGAGTAGGAAATTTGCTATACAGTGCAAATTCCCTAAAAAAAGTTGTTATATTTAAAATAATATTGACTAACGGAGTAGGTGACGTGATTGGTTATCTGATTTTAAGTTAATCTATTTTCACTAATATTATCATAGATTCATAAATTGATATTTGTAATTTCTTTTCTACAAATTTATACTAAAAAAAAATTATATATTAACTTAAATGATTATTTGAATTTACAAATGAATTTAATTTTCAAAGAAAGTAATTATAAATTTTAAATTTAAAAAAAAAAAAGTATAAAAATTATAACGGGTGACAAATAGTTCAATTTTGAAATATAAAAATGTTGATTTTAAAAATAAAAGAAATAAAAAATTAAATTAAATTAAATTCTAAACTTAACGACTAAAAGTTTTTTTAGGAAATCATACAAGAATGTTTAAAATATGAAAAATATTTAATTATTTGTTTACTTTATTCAGTTAAATGTCTAATTGTATATTTGTAGGAATTCTTAGTTTTCCCTTTATAAAAAAGGAAAAAAAAAAAAGAAAGATATTCAACTTGAAAATTCAAAGAGAATTAAGAGTATCATGCATTTCAATATCCAAAAGTCTTCAAGACCTGTCAACAAATCAACGAATTAAAAAACTAGCTTTAGAATTTAGAACACTCACCAACAAAAGGCTCCAACGAGCAAATCGTCTATTCGCTTACAAGTTGAGCCCGATCGTCTCTTCGCTTACAAGTTGAAGATTCAATCATTCCCATTTAAGTGCAAACTCGCAAACCCTAGGCTCAACCTCTCCAAATTTCAAATTTCGAGAGAAATAATTGGGGAATAAACATTAGAGATTGTAACACACGCATAAATCCATTTACACGTGTCTTGTTCTTATACTTTGTAGCGAAATTTGTGTAAACTTTTTTCAACTTTTTATTAAGTTAGTCTGATTGTTATGTCATGCATAAATTTCTGCTAAAAAATTGTTGTTCATAGATTTTTATTATTAATTTTGTTATATATTGAAATACCCTAATTTATATAATATTCTTCATTTTTTTAAAAACATAAATACTGGAATGAATAATTCAAAATAAAAAAATTCCCTCTAAAATATATACGAGAAACATCATTGAAACAAAACCAATTATACGAAGAGAATATATTTTCTATTGTCCTTTTAAATTATAAAGATGTACCATTTAAATAAATAAATATATATATATATATATATATATATATAAAAAAAAAAAAAAGATGTACTATAATATGAAATCATAATTCCTTTTTTCAATCATAACTTCATTTTCCTACTTTTGTAAATGGGCAGGTGGGATGGGCTCATAGCAAGTAACATGTGAAATGAAGGTGAAGGCAGAATATTTGAAGACCAATGAGGATGAAAGTTTTACTTACCTATTTTTATGATTACATATTTGGAAAATTGTAGTTAATGGTTTTGAAAAATATGGGTAAAGGAAAAAAAAAAAAAAAAAAAAATTGGTCCTGAAAGTGGGTAGATATAATTAAGGATTTTTTTTTTGTCCAAGATATAATTATGGTTTTTAATTTTATATTTTTATTATATATTTTTTATTAATAATAAATTATAATATATCCACATCATCAATGTAGTGAGTTTAAAATTAGTATAGTCATCATTTTAGTTAACATTCCGTTAAGGACCAAAATGAAGTATTATTCAAATGTCAGGGAGTAAAGTGTTTGATTTTAAAATATAAGGACTAAAATGAAACTTCATCCAAAAAGTAAGGATTCAAAATGAAGTTTTTCCTAAAAGTTTATAGAAAGTATCATTGCTCTCACATAGTTAATTCATCAACAATTATCAATGATAATAAAAATTAAATTATTAAAATGATATAAACTAAAATTTAACCCTTTTTTAATACTAAAATTTAACTTTATTTTTTTTGGTTTTTTGAGTACAAAATTTAACTTTCTTAACTATAAAACAAATTTATAACTTATTCTAAAAAAACTAGTGTGCTCTTTGCTATTAAATATCAATTTTATTATAAAAAATTGAAATAAAATCGGCATTGTGTAGTTTTTTTATTTTTGAAAGTGGCATTGTGCAGTATTTGTATATAAACAATTAACAATAAACAGAAGAAGGAAGAAAAGAAAAAAAACTTGGGAAACTATGAAATCGTCTACATTTAGCAAACAAATTAAATAAATGTCTATTATTTTTAGGGTTAAAATTTGTGTCTACTTTTTTTTTTTAAATTAAATTTATTAAATATAAAAAATATATTTTACCATTGTACCCCTACCCTTATTTATATTAATTATTAAAATGAATAATAGGATTCTAACAACCTATCTAACAAACTCAACAAACTCAAAAATTTTGTTAGCATTTGAAATGAAACACTTATAATATAAATAAATCTAGAATCCAAATATCATTAAAATTTGGACTTCAAAAAATATAAAAAAACCAGTTGAAATTTAATAATGTTATTTACTATTTAGTAAAGACGATAATTTTAAATTAATTAATTTTTGAATGAAATAATTAGCAACCAAATTGTAGTCGTACATGTACGTTATAGTACTTAACCGTACTTGCATATGAATAGAAAGACTAAAATTGAAATAATATGGTAGTTCACGCCTTTACATAGTTTGACTTCATGCTCTTTGCAATTAAAACTCAGCTAATTTCTAGTTTTTGCTTCTTTTTTTTCTTATAACAAAATAGGCGAATTCCTCATATCAGCTGAGCGCCAGAATGCACCAGTCAAGATACAACCCATTTTGAAACGATTATACATCCATTCAATATCTATTTCCTTAGTTATAGTATTTAACCGTACTTGCATATAAAGAGAAAGGCTAAGATTGAAATAATTGGCTAGTTCATATCTTTACACGATTTGACTTCATGCTCCTTGCAACTAAAACCCAACCAATCTCTGGTTTTTGCTTCTTTTTTTATGAAATAAAATAGGTGAATTCCCCATATCAGTACGTATAGTTCAGCATTCTATCATAATGCACCGGTCAAGATATAACCCATTTTGAAACTTATTGTGCATCCATTTGACATCTCTTTCCTCGGTTAGTGCTAACATCATTTGTTTTCCAGTGTCGTCATTGTAAAGAGCTAAGCTAGAAAATTTTCGACGTTTCATCATGCCCGATCACTTCCGAAATAGAATTTATAATTTAAGATAGCGTAGATCTGTGAACAATATAAATACATACCATTTTGAAATTCGAATACACGACTCCACCTTCCCGAAGAAGATTCCAGCATGTGATTTTTCTTTTTTTTTTTTGATCTCAAGTTGCTTATTCACTATAGAATGCTGATGGAGGTTATCGTTTGCTGTTCATTCTACTGGTTTGTTTTGTTTTTTGGTTTGTTAATGAATACCATAAATTAGGTATTCCCCCCTAAAATCATGGTGTATCCTCCAAATGAGGGATTGAAAATTTCAATTTTTTGTATCTATTAAAATAAACTAAATATGGTGAGACAATGGGGATGAAAAATGTCTATCTTTCCTACAAATATGCAATTAGACATTTAATTAAAGTTAAGAATAAAGTAGACAAATAATTAAATATTTTTCATATTTTAGACATTCTGTATGATTTCCTTTTTATAAATGAGAGAAAACTCTCTATTTACACGACTTTTGTTGACCTTGTGGGCTTGGGGCCCACGTGACATTTGAGTTTAGATTTTATGGACTTCATATGCCTTTGGGCCTAACCATTAGACTCGAGTCCTAATGACCTTTCGGCTTGGTTATATAAATTCGAGTATCGTTAAATTTGGACACAAATTTAAAATGAATTGATTTTCGATCCATTTAATTTTGGGTAATTATAAATTTGTAAATGATCTCAAAGTATTAAATTTTGTCATAAATTTATATATAACGTAGCAAATTCTTATATGCCGGAATTTCTTTTGTCTACACTTATGACATGATAAATTTAATTAGTGCAACAATAATTTTAAATTATAATTTTTAATCATTGTCACAAACTTTTTTAAAAGACAAAATTTAAACATACAACAAAAAAAAAAATTGTCCAAAATTTTGTTAGTTTGTTATTGATAACATATCTTCTTAAAAAAAGTTATAATTTAAAGGTTAAAATACTATTTTGGTCCCTCAACTTTGCCTCTTATTCTATTTTGGTCCCTCAACTATCAAAAGTTGAATTTTAGTCCTCCAACTATTGAAAAAGCTCAAATTTAGTCCTTCAAGTTAAATAAGGTCCCGTTTTCCGTTAAAATAATTTTGTTTTTCTTTTTTTATAATTAAAAAAAAATCTATCGCTAAACTCTTCTTCTCCCCAACCCTAATCCATCGTTTTTTTTCTCTCTCTTCTCACTACGTTGGATGTCCGCCGGAATGAAAATTTCTGAATTTTGGGCGCCGTCTACAGAAGCTCATTCTCTTAAAATTTCATCTTTTTTTCCTCTCAACCCCTCTTTTCCCCCACAGTTACCAAAATTTCATCTTTCGAATGTGAGTTAAACCCTAAATTTGATTTTAGACAGTTTAAAATTAAATAAAAATAGACCCTTATGTATGATTTTAGATTGAATTTGAAATTATATAAACTCAAATCTCAATTTGCTTTGGTTGAAATTTTTAGAGTTTGAAATTGATTTGTAGGGGGGTTGCTTTTCTTTTGAGTTCTAATAAACAGAAGCCTTGGTTAGTGTGGTGGTGAGAGTGGTTTTACAGTAAGAAAATAGAGACATGCCCAATTGTTTCAATGTTGACATGGCGTTTAGGGCAAATGGAAGAAGAGTTTGAAAAAGAGGAAGAGAGTTTGAGAAAGAGGAAGAGAGTTTTTCCAAGAGAAACAAAACTTAATTGATTTGGGAGAGAATTTAAAAAAAAAAAAAAAAAAAAATCTCATTTTAACGGAAAAGTTAGTCAATTTAACGGCAATGACTAAATTTAAGCTTTTTCAATAGTTGGAGGACTAAAATTTGACTTTTGATAGTCAAGGGACCAAAATAGAATAAGAGGCAAAGTTGAGGGACCAAAATGATATTTTAACCTAATTTAAATGAACAATAAAAAAGTCACCTATAACAATTTCTAAAAAAATAGTTGTTTGACAAATTGAAAATTAATTTTTTTTTTTTTTTTTTTTTGTAAAACACAACTTCAATTAAACCTAAAATTTTAAAAAGATAAATAATTACTTTTTTATTTCCAAATCATAATCCAAAATATGAAATTCGAATCGGGCGGTAAGAAAAATGTGATATCATCAAAATCCGTAAATTTGTTAACATGCCATTGCAAATTACGGTAAACGGTCATTGTGAACAAGCAAGAAATATGTGTCACACTAAAATTTTAGAGTATTTATTTTCTTTTTATTTTTTATTATTATTTTTTTTTGTAAGTTTGAGGAAAGTCATTTTACAAACATTTTAACTATTTCACGGCACAATTATCATAGATTGATTTATCGTACAAGAAAATTATGATAACTACATTTATATAGACTCAATTCATGGTTGACTAATATTTATAAATAAAATTTGTATTAATTTTTTGACAGCTCACAAATTATTTGATGACTAAAGTATCCATAAATTAAGCAAACATATAAAACTTGTAACTAAACCCTATTTTATGGACTTAACTAAAAGCGAATTTGTGGTATTTTAATCTTGATAACATTTTAAAATCATTCAACTTTCATAGTCTTCAAAGTTTAACTTGATTAATTACCATCAATTCCAACATGCGGGTTTAAAAATTATGAATATAATATCCTTCCCAATTTAAATTGCGTTATATTTAAATTTATTTCTCAAATTTTGACATCCATAAAACCTATTGTTAAAAATTTGGAAAAATAATAAAAATTAGTCAAATTCAGAAAATAATTATAATAATTATGATTACTTTTTAAAAACTAATTAATATTAATGATACATAATACACAAAATAATATTAATAATATGTAATAATGTATTAGTAATACAACTAATACCATATTGAAGTGTAAATAAGTATAAATACAAATATTTTTGGAAATTTATTGTGTACACCAACTTTAGGGTCATCTATTAGAGTTATAACACATTTTTATCAAAAATTTGTTTATACCAAAATTCTGTTAGATTGAACTCAATAACTAGTAATTGAACTCAATCAGTTTGTTAAGTGATTGAGCTCAACTGATTGAGTTCAATCACTAGTTATTGATTGAGTACAATCACTCAGAATTTTGATATATGTGCAATTATTTTCAGTTTTGTGATATAGATGCAACTTTTTAGCCAATTTTTGTTATATATGATAAATCCTCAATATTTTTAAAGGGAATTTGCGCTGTATAGCAATTTTCCTACCATCCATTAGAATTATAGCAACTTTTTAAAAATATTGCAAATATAGCAATTTTTTTTTATAGATTCTATCAAACACTATTAATGGAGTCTATCAGACATTATTGATGGAGTCTATCAGACATTATTGATGGAGTCTATCAGATATTATTGATTGAGTACATTATTGATGGAGTCTATCAGTCACTATTGATGGAGTCTATCAGACACTATTGATGGAGTCTATCAATCTGGTTTTGATAGATGTGCAAATATTTTCAAAAAGTTGCTATTTACTCAATTTTTTTTATCTTATTGTAATATACATGCAAATTCCTCATTTTTAAATTTGACTATATTTATAATTATTTTATTAAAATAGTTTTTTTTTATTTTTTAAAAAAAGTTTTAAAAAACACAAAAAGGAAAAACTTGGGTGAAATTTGAAGTGTTAGAGATTTGAATTTAGAGAGAGAACGTGAAAAGTGGAACAAACCTTGAAGCTATGGACCTCATCTACCATGTTGGGTGAATGAATGATGCGTGCTCAACATTTCCCCTCCCAATTTGCGTGACTCCCATTTCCCCTTTCCCCCAATATATAATATTCAAACCGCCCAATTTCCCAAATCCCTAATCCCTAATTCCAGTAATTCCCTAATCATGGATCGCCATTCCTCCAAGCGCCCGAGAGACCCATCGCCGCCGCCGGAGAAGCGCCACTGCGGCAGACCAGCTTCTTCTTCTTCTTCTAATGGAAGATTGTTGGATTTGGATCTGTCGTTCGGCGTTTTCGATTTCCCCTGGTCGAAGGAGAGTTTGATTAATTCCAAATCCGAGGACTGGAAATTCGAGGACTCGTTCGACGGAGTGTCCGGCGGCGATGCTGCGTTCACGATTGATACGACGGCGGCGATCACGGAGTTCTCCGGTCAGTTGGTCTGGTGCGATCTGCCGGATCCTTGGGCGGTGGAGTGTGAGGCGCATGCGCCGTTGGACGACGGAGGCGCGGCGGCGGCGGAGGGGATGGATTGTGTTTGGAGATCTCTGCTTATGCAACCGCTTCAACGAAGAAGTAGCGCGTTGTAGAATTATAATGGTTTTTTGATGATTTTGATCGTGTTCTTCATCTGTTCCATCATTTCTCTGCAAATTTCATTTTTACATTAAGTTTATTTCCATCCATAAACTTTTGGTTTTTCAAAAATTATTTTTATTTTTTTTTTGAATTTAAATTGAAGAGGAGTAATAGATTTAAATACTGATTTTAATCCAACTGTGACACGCCATATGATTTTTATTGCTGTGATGTCTATTTCAATATATTTTTTCAAAAATCTTAAGACATATTTTCGACTTTTTTTTTCCTTTTGAAATTTGACTACAAATTCAAATATTTCATGTAAGGATTCAAAAATTATAACAGATAAAAAGGGTAGAAAATAAGCTTAATTTTCTAAATAAAAACAAAAAAGAACATAGTTAGAATTCTGGAGCCTTAATTTTGATTTTGAATTTATGTTGAAAAAACGTTTTACTTTATTTTTTCTTATTGTTCAATTGAAGATAAAGTTTTTTTTTTTTAATCGAGTTTAGTTCAACTGTCAATGACATGTGTACTCATGATCATAAGTTCGATTATTTGTCATTATTTTTTAAGTACAAAAGTTTGTTGGTTTAAATCTCAATTTTAAATATTGTTGTTTATAATGAATTTTACTAAAACAATTAAAAATATTGAAAAATGGATTAAAAGAATCTACCCAAAAATAATAAGGAAAGTATATTTACAATATTATCCATACAAATGGATGAAAAGTATATAAAAGTAGTTTCTCAAAAGAAAAGAAAAAAAGTATATAAAAGTATCTCTGACTTTTTTTTTCTACCTTGCGCTTTTTTTTTTTTTTTTTTTTTTTTTTTTACATTTTTTTTTTAATAATAAAATTCTACTTGCGCTATTTAGGTGTACTATCTACTATCTATTTCTTTGTTAGTAAATAAATAGTGGATTTCAGCCTAGTATTATTCACATTGAAAATCAATACATGAAATTACTGACATTATTATTTCAAAAGATTATGACTTAAAATTCGTCTATCCTAAATATTGTATTAATTTTTTTTAAAAAAAAGTAACTGTAAGTACATTGAATTTCAGTTTTATGTTCTATATATGAAGTCGAAAATGTGAATAGCAAGTCTTTAAGTTTAATTTTAAGTATACCGAAAAAGTCACAATAATTTCATTGTTTAGTTTTAAACTAGTTTCACACCAGCGTCACAAGTCTAAAAAAAAAACACTAGTATCAATATTTATAACCCCTGTCCCAACTTGTACTCAAAAAGAAAAAAACATGTATTTAATAAACTTTTGAAATTTTAGTTTTATTTCAATTATAATCGACTAATTTGACATTTTTCTAAAAAAAATAATAAATTTCATGAATCTATAGATTCAAAATTGAAATTTCTATTTCTATCTACAATTTGAAGTTTGATGGATTTGTTAAGTTCTATTTATTTATCTGCTTCAAAAAAAAAAAAGTTATATTTATTTATTTTTTAATGCGAAACAAGTCAAATTAATAAATATGATTAATTAACCCAAACAAAAATTTACAAACAATCATATTACCCATAAACATGATTTATTTTTATTTAATAACACTAGAATGTAGGAGATTCAAATTAATAAATATGTTTATTGAAGTATATTTTTTATTTTTTTGTAGTTCAACCACAATTGAAATGAAGGATTTTGAATTCATGGTTTTTGATCCTTTGATATATACAGATGAACTCCTACTCTTTATTGATTAAACCAATAAGTAATCATATATACTTTCGTAAGCGTCCTTTTTTTTTCTATTTATTTTCTCAAACTTATAAATTTTTGAACAACTAGAAAATGGTTATTTCCAACCTATAAAGTGGTGATGGAACTAATTTAATAATATAGAAAATTGATGAGTGGGGAAATAATGTTATAAGAATCAACCAATGCGTCGTGATTTGTGTGAAGATTTGGTGTTGGGTTGATGTGAGAACATTGCTTATAAGTGAAGTAACATAAATTAATAACCTACAATTCTACCATTCAAATGCCACGTGTACTTTTATTATTATTTATTTTTTTAAATCATTTTTTTAAGTAACATTAAAAAAAAAAAAAAGTCAAGTAGTAACTTAGCGACATTAATGTATATTTAATGATTATGAAGTTTTAGCTTCGAGTCCTCTACCCCTAATTATTGTAATTTTAAAAAAGAAAAAAATTTAAAAATGCCAGCTGAACTATTGTTCTTATAATTCCTCTTAATTTAATTTTCCAACAACTCCCCTCAGCCGCCCAAAAAAAGGAATTTAGGTTTCTTCTCTAAATTATTTTGGGTATGTTTGGCTTTGAGAAGATGGGTTGAGTTGGGTTGGATTGGGATGAGAAGATAAGTGAAATAAGTTTATATTTGGGGGGAAGGAAAGAAAAGATAAAGTTATTTTTGATGGAAAGAGAATGATTGAAATTTTTATTTAAATAAAAAAATAAATATTTAATAGTTTTTTAATAATAAAGTTATGTTTGATGTGATGGAGAGTGAATTGTTGAAGTTTTTATTTAAATAAAAAAATAAATATTGAGTAATTTTTTAATTTTTTAATATTTAAATAAAAATGTGGGGCCCACGCGTGAAGTTTGGTAGGAGTTGGATAGACTTATGAAAGTCCATGGGACAAACATGGAATAGAAGGCAAGCCAAGCCAACTCCATGATTTGTCCTTAGGGCAAACATGCCCTTTGTGTCTATTTTGTCTAATAAATCTTGAAATATTTAATTTTGTATGACGTAGTTCTCTGAATTTTTAGTTTTGCATTAAATAGGTCAAATTTGTAAATTTTGTGAATTGTGGAATTTCTAAATATTTAATAGGTCTCATCCTATCGTGCGACATACTTATTAAATTTTTTTTTTTGAAGGACTAAATAGAATAATAGATACAAATTGGAAAGTTTGAAGGCTATATTTGTAATTTAACAATTAAGTATGACCTAATAAAAAACTATGGAAATGAAATAATCAAAACTCCCAAAACATTATACAATAATTCCAATTGAGGCAACAAGCAACCAAAATCATCAACCCAATGCATCATAAAATGATGTAAAGATAATGAATTCAATTCATGTGCTCACCTATTTAAAATTATTTTTTTACAAATTTTCTTGTCATTTAAATATTGTAGGATCAGATGGTATAACTTGTGATAATAGTCAAAATTCACTATGTTGATCCGAGCAATCACGCACATCAACTAACGTCACGAAACATACAGTCTAACGCTACAACATTTGAATGTCAAGAAAATTATTTCTAAGTAAGTGATCACCTTTCTTGTCATAGGTTCTACCCTCACGCATTTATTGAACTAACAAAAAAACAAAATTAACAAATCTCAAGAAATGGTGCTATAGGTTCTTTCACCACATGAATTAATGAATTCAAAACATTGTTGATTTACAATTGAATTAACAGCATATTGGTAGATCAGCTAGCATTCAAAGGTCATGGCCATGGGTACTCTTTTAATTATTAACACATAAGCTTCTTCTACTCTCTTTGTATTGTTGGTGGAGGGAGGCACCAATATTCACATTTCACAGCCAAGCACAAGAGGAATGATTGATGAAAAAAAATAATATTGAAAAAAATATTGAATTAGGGCACATGCATGTTGAAGTCAGCTATAGTTTCTCTATGATATCAAGGTTCAACTGCTGCAACAGTTTCCAACTTGGGAAGTTGATCCATCCCTGCCTCCTGCTGGTCCTGGTACCCCACCATATCCAACTTTGATTCCATAAGACTGAACATATGACACAAAAATGCACCATCAGCAACATTCCTACAAACATTCAATTCTCATTCTTTCCCATAACAAAATCACAAATTGGGATATTGGTATCCACATTGGTATGATGTTATCCACTTTTGTTTTTTGTTTCACCCAAAAGGCCTTTTGGACAACATTGCATTGGTTGGTATGATGTTGTCTGCTTTGGGTATAACCCAAAAATATCTCATATCAATAGAAATAGTTGTCATCACTTATATACTCATAGGTCGTGATCTTTCCCTTAACTAATCAATGTGAGACAACTTTGTTTGTAACCTAATAATCCTCCCCTTGAACAAAGTACTATCGAGTCTCTCATTGGGCTCATTTTTGGTGTTCATGTTCAGCATCTAAGGATTCATTCCTTCCTTTAAACAAAGATTGAATCTCTTTTTATATAGTCAATCCTATTCTAACTCATATCCAGACCAAATTTTTCTTCTCTTCTCTTGAGAATACATTGCCAGATTGATAAACCTTTTTTACCATGGATTTTTGCCATGACCAAATATCTGGCAGTTCTCAAAGGAAAAATATGATCCATTATAAGTAACTAATTTCTCATATCCTCCAGCCATCACTCTACAACCTAGCTCTAATTCCGCTTGTTAAGAACGAAAACCTTGAGAACGAAAACCCAAGGATGATCTATATATTGGTATGATATTATCACCTTTAGACATAAGCCTTCATGACTTTTTTTTTTTTGTTTCACCTAAAAGGTCTCTTACCTTGCAATCACATGGGCTCATTCTTTTCCTCCTTTCGATGGATATAGTTTATCTACATTATTTAATCATTGGAACGCTTTTTGTAACTGTATTGAAATCATTATGGCTCCTTTGTAATTTTTATACATCAATGAAAGTTATCGTTTCTCATAAAAAAAACCTAGAAGATCTCAAGCCAATTGAGATGTCTGTCCTCACTTATATACCCATGATTTTCCATTTATCTAATCAATGTAGGACAACATTGTTTGTTTGTACCCCCAACAAACTATTCATACAATGGAACTATAACTCGACCAAAATTATAAAATTGGAAATGTACATTAAAGTAGAAAAGATAAGAGATGGATGTTAACCTCATTTGAAACGTCGAACACTCCATCTTGAATCTTCTTGAATATGGTTCCTGCTGTCCTTACAAATGCCTGAAAATGAGGTGCTTGTCATTTAAAAGACTGAATTTCTTAAATGTTCTTCGTACTATACTATTGTTGGTTGATATAATTAAATTTACCCCAATCCATCGGCTTAAAGTTTTGGGTTGATTGGTGATTTAACATAACTCAACAATTATAAATAAACTTTACTGCTTCAAAGTACTTCAGCATAATCATATTTTAGGGCAGTCACCTCTTCAACATTCTGGGCAGTTTTGGCAGATGCCTCCATGAAGATTAAACCATGCTCCTTTGCAAACTGTTCACCCTCCTCTGTACTCACTGCCCTTCTATGTGAAAGGTCACACTTGTTACCAACTAGCATAATTGTCATATTTGCATTTGCATGCTGCCTTGCATCTTCTAGCCAGCTAACCAAGTGATTGAAAGTTTCCCTTCTGAATAATAATGAATTCACAACAATTTAGTGTAAACTAGCAGCTTGGTAAAAATACATTAGAATGACAAAACTCACACATTAAAAATCAAATTGGACATCCATTTTCAATATGACTTCAAAGGACAACTTTGTATGACAAGACCCAGGATGCATATAATATAAAGTTGCAAGAACTCGCATTTGCGTACTGTTTTAGTCGATCAAGAAGAAACTAGACCTGGTGATATCATAGACAAGCAAGGCACCAGCAGCACCTCTATAGTAGGACCTCGTGATAGACCTGAACGACTCTTGGCCGGCCTGGTACAATTAGACAAGCTTTAACATTTAGAACTGTGTTACCACTTAGCAGTTCTTAATCAATTAGAGAAGAGGTCATCCTAACTGTATAAACACTGAGGTTTGCGAAAATGGGGAAAACCTTGACCAGATGACAATGCAACTGTTTCCATGGCTTAAATTCTGAGAGATATAATCAAGCATACATTCCACAACATTGTCAAAATTCAAGCTAAGTGCCAAAAAAAAAGGAATGACAAATTCTTGTTCATTTTTTGTGTGTTCAACAATCGAGATGGGGGAATTCGTGCCTCTGACCTCTTGATCGAGGGTACATATATTATGACAATTGTGCTATGTCAGTCTTTTACCTTTTGTTCCTACTAATATTTGAAGGAATAAAAATGATCTAAACAATAAAATTGTTGAAATAAAAAATATAACAATTCCTAATTATTAATTGTAAGTTACTTGCCTTCATTAGATCGAACCTATCAATGGACCCACTTGTTAAATATATCATAAAAAAGATAAGAGAAAAGGAGGAAGTAGCTAAGTTTGGTTCCAATTATAATATGGACGAAGATCCCAGTCAAGGAAAATGCAAAACGTCGGTACAAAAGACAAGGAAACATTATAAATTTACATGGAGAACGACAACATCTTTTGGACACTCCGTTACAATTGAGAGTGTTTGGGAGAAAGGATATGAAAATGATTACGGAGAGAATGATCACCTTATTCACATTTGAGCCACCGGAAATCACTCTCCAATATCTCGTTTTTGAATAACCACTTTTACCTTTTTATTCTACTCATAACACGTTTTCATTCCATATATAGCTGTTTTTTATTCTCTTCAAACTCACTATTTTATTATCTTCGTAATTATTTTCTCCACCTCAAACATAAGTAAGACTTATCTCCATAATCATACTCTTTCCCCAAAAGTGGAATTCTCCCGATAATCATTGTTCTCTATATTTTTCTCTTAATTCTCTCATCATGTTCATAATCATTTTCATTTTCCTTGCCTCAAACACCATAAGTGATAATTCACAAGTCGTCGAAGATATTATGCCAAAACAGAGAGCTTCCGAAGAAAATGACACAACACAAAGAATAAAAGCATATTCAGTTGATAGACACCACAGACACCACCATAACAATATACATATATTTCTTCGATTTGAGTATGTTGCGATATGCCTTGATCGACTGATGCCCTGCGATTAGTGAGTCGGGGGTCTCGCACTCCGCAGAGTAAGTGCATCTTGTTTTTGTTGTGCATCCGCATTTTGTTTTACGTTTACACATTTTGTCGTAGAGTTTAATGAGAGTGCATATATATAAACTCGAATTAAACCCGATTATGACATTCATTTTGAGATTTTGTAATATGTATTTTTCGTCTCTCTCGATAAAATTGTTCTCCCTCTTTGCTCGTAGATTAGCTAACACTAGTGAACCACATAAGTTTCTGTATTGTTTCTTCTTCTCTCGCATTATCTTTCTTATTCTTCGATTCGGTTGTTGATTGCCGTTATCATAACAGAGTAACAAACAAACAGCAACAAACATAAATTTAAAATGAGAAACGAAAGCAACATTACCGTATCCCAAATCTGCAGCTTAATCGGCTTATTCTCAATCGTGATCATCCTGGCTCCGAATTCCACTCCAATAGTTAAATCATGAACAGGTTGGAATCGATTATCCGTAAACTGAAGGAGAAGACACGATTTCCCAACTCCTGAAAAACCAAACCGTTTAATTCAATGGAAATTGAATGCAAGAGCGATTCTCGGATCATAATGCGAATCTCATAATAGAGAACCAAAACCCGATCGACGCCATAGAATCGAATGCAAATCGATTTGAGAAACGTACCAGTGTCGCCGATGACGATGTACTTGAAGAGATAAGCATAGGACATTTTTTCCGGCTGGATCGATCTGGCTCCGACTGCACGGATTAATCGCCAAAAATGGTGTGTGATTTCTCAGTTTCAAGAACTCGAACAAAGCCGAAGATTATGGTGTCACACCGAAACAGAGAGCGTAGAAAAAGATTAATGGCTGAAACCTACGTCAATAAAATTACATTTTCATTTTTATAAAATCATTTTGTATATACAACCCAATTTTGACTAAATTTCAATGTTTTTTATTAACAAAAATAAATAATAAAATGTCCAGATATATGAGAGAAGCGAGATTCGCCGTTCAATAATCTTTTGGTTTCTTATTTTTGATTTTTCAAATTTAAGCCTATTTTTTATCAAAATTCTTACAATGTGCTCCGTACTCCTCATCATTTATCCATCTTTCTTTAAGAAAATAGGAGAATACTAACCAACTTTTAAA
>JBBMEF010000025.1:7135518-7145798 GCA_037832685.1 Sicyos baderoa
TATTCATCTTTCTTTAAGAAAGTAGGAGAATACTAACCAACTTTTAAAAACAAAAACAAACTTTGGGAAGCTACTTTATTTGTTTTTAAAAGTTGATTGGTCTTCCCCTACTCTCTTAGGGAAGGATGTATACATGGTAGAAATGATGAAACAAATTGTAGGAATTTTGAGAGAAAATAGACTTAAATTTGAAAAACCAAAACAAGAAACCAAATAGTTATCAAACGGGGCTTAAATTATACAAAATGTCTGTTACTAGGTTGTATAAAATGTCGGTAAAGTTACGCTCTTGTTGATATATATATATATATATACAAAATCATTTGGTCTTATATACAAAATCATTTGGTATTGAATTATAGTCTTATACCCATTTTCTCAATTTATATAATATTTTTTAACTTTATTTAATATAGTTTTATTAAGGTAACTATTTGAAATTATTATCACAAAATAATTGCTTTAACTTAGATTAAAAAAACATTGTATTAAACCAATTAAATCAATTCATTAGTTGGTCAATGAATGTGAATCAAACCAGAAATAAGCCCACATTATATTAAAACACCCATGTCTACCCTAACGATAGCAACATATAGAAATATGGTGACTTGAGTATATGGATGGTCAATTTTACCAGCAATTTATTAACAAAACATAGAATATTTTAATCAATTGCAAGTCTCGAGGGGGGCACCTTGGCATGTCCTTTTGTTGTGCCCCGCCCTACCGCACCTCATGCATTTGATTTTGCTAGGGCCTTCGTTATGCCCCTGAATCCTCCGCTTTCGAGGTCTACCAGCTCTCCGCTGTACATCGGAGGGTTGAACAATGTCATCCACATCAGCCGGAGGTGATCGATGTGTTGTCCCGATAGGGCGGACATCTGCGACATATAATTTCTTCAACATGCATATAGCGGTTTCGCACCTTGGCATGTTTGCGTTTTAAGTATGGGACGTACATCTCGGTACGTGTTTGGACGATGTCTGCCAAGAGACAACATCCACTATACATACCCCCCGCGAAACCGCTATACATCCACTGGACGTCTCTGTCATCCTTCAATATTTTCGACGTTTTTTTATGCGCGCCTTCTTTGTATAGTGATATGCTCACGATTATTGAGTTTTTGTCCAAAGACAACTTTTCCTCAGTAGACGATATTAGAATGGCTAGGAGCGTGTTGTATATGATAGTAACCACACCCGTTGTGTAGTCCGTGTAAATAGCACCATCGTCTCATCTACCATTAAAGAACATAGTAACCGATGTAGTTGTCATTCTAAAAAATAAATTCGATATAATTTGAAAATGGTGGAACCAAAGGGTGGTGGATGTAAATTGTAGAAAAATGTCAGACTGATGTAGAATAATGGAGATGTTGAAATCTAACAATGGTAGAATAAAAATGGAGAAAAAAATCAAAAAGTGTTAAACAATGGAATGAAAATGTTTGTTTCATTTATAATTACACTACTAAAAAAAGAATTCATTTGTTTAATTAAATCTTACGTAATTAGGTGTCTAATTTTGGCAACAAATAAGCCCTAAAAAGCTGGGTAAAATAATTTTAACATTTTTTTTTATAATTAGGGGTACAACCTAATTCCTAAAATGATGGAATCTAAAAATAAATTTAATTTTCATAAATTGTACAACAGCGAAGGGTAGAAATGACATAAATAATCTTTCTCATCATTCAAAATACAAACTAGACATCATCTACATTACTTTGCCACAACTAGACAAATAGTATGGTTTTTCTAACAAAATTCGTAATTTTTAGATAGGTAACCGTCACAGATTGAGCTCATCACTTCAAAATCCTCTTTGATCATTTCAAGATTCTCTTTGATCATTTGAGTTGTCGATCGTAAAATGTAGCACATTGAAAATATCAAAATGAGAAAGAACACGAACAATCTGGACATTGAAATGGACGAAACCCACACCAAAAAAAGCCCAAAAAGCCATGCTGTAATTATGTAAATTAGTGAAAAGTTAATTAAAAAATTAGAGGAATTTGTTTTGAGTGAAAGAGACATATTTTTCACAGCAAGCTTCATCTGTCTTCTCGAAGTTCAAACTTAAAACTCTGGCACTTGTCTTTTTCACTGTTTTTTTCTGCCCGGCCAACAATTCGGGTTAAAAATCCCATGCTTCATTCATGGAGCTTTTTTTTTGCCTATAAAACCAGTTTCAACTTTCGCCTTTATTATTTACGATACAAGTCGATGGATTCGAACTTATGATTTAAAGGCTATAGGTATATTGTATATTGCTCAACTATATATATGTTTGCTATATTATCGTGTTTTGTTACGTGTTTGTTGATTATTATGCACCTGCCTGGCTCCCTGCATGCCAACTATGAAAGTTTGCCATTATGAATTGATATATTTCATAATTGGCATCAAGGGAGTCATGCAGGCAATTTAGTATTTCTACGATTGAGACAAATTTATTTTAGAAGGGAAGTGTATATGTACATTTTAATTTTGTTCGTTTTTTTTAGAGAATATTAACTTTGACCGTTGTTTTGTCATCAAAAAGTGTAGTTATATCATATGTGAAGAGAAAAAATTGTTTGTTCTATTTAAAAGCGTGAGTTATTTATGATACAAAATTGTTTTTTATAAATAAAATTTTGTGGTTAAAATAGGTCTCAATTGTAACCCATCCAGTAGGAAAGTATTTCCTTTTTTTGAGTGTATATATATATATTGAAGGAGGAGAAACAAATATCCATTTTCGAGTTTAAATTTATGAATGTGAAATCAAAATAGATTAACACCAATCAAAATAACTAACTACACCACCCATCCATTCGATAACAATTGTGTCATCTAACCCCATAGAGATAAAAAGTTATTTAACCCATAGAAATATAACTTTTAAAAGCAAGAAAAATAATTAAAAACATTTGAACAACTTTTCACCGGCATCTGCCAACACTAACTCTACTTTAATTACAAAAAGCCACCTCAATAAAACTCAAAACACTTAAAAATATTCTCTCAATTTTCCCCTCACAAAAATCTCTCCAATGGCCACCGCCGCCGCCGACATCTACGTCGCAAAGCTGCCTCACCTGACCGACGACTTCCCGGAGCTCCGAACCCGAACCCAACCCAACCCGCTTCACAGCAACCAATTCTTCCACCCAATGGACGGCTTCTACGTGGCCCCCACCGACGTCGTCCTCCGCCAGATCGCCTTCGACCTCGCCGCCGTCCCCGGGCACGTGGCGTACCACCGGGCGGGTCCTCGGAGCTCGGTTTATTTCGACCCGGACGATGTCCGGGCCGCCATAGTCACGTGCGGGGGGCTGTGCCCGGGGCTGAACACGGTGATCAGAGAGCTGGTGGTGGGGCTGTGGGACCTCTACGGGGTGCGCCGGATTGATGGGATTGCGGCGGGTTATAGAGGGTTTTACTCGACCGACTCGGTCGAGCTGAACCCGGTTACGGTTCGTGATTGGCATAAGAGAGGCGGTTCGGCTCTTGCAACCTCCCGTGGTGGATTTGATCTCCGTAAAATTGTGGATGCTTTGCAAGATCGTGGTTTCAATCAGGTTGGTTTTTTTTCTTCCTTAGCGGTGGATGAGATTTATATAATTTTTTAAAACACCCATAAACTTTAAAATAATGTTTATTTTTCTTTTTCATTCTTCTATCTCTAAAACATTTAAGGCCCGTTTGATAATCATTTGGTTTTTTATTATTAGTACTCAAATTTCCTACAATATATACAAGGAGGATACTAATCAACTTTTAAAAACAAAAAAAAATAACTTCCAAAAGTTTATTTTTGTTTTTAAAAGTTGATTAGTATTTTCATACTTTTTTTTAAGGAAAGATGGATGAATTGTAGGGAGGATGGAAGATATTGTAGTAAATTTGAGTGAGAATAGACTTAAATTTTAAAAATAAAAAACAAAAAATCAAATGATTATCAAATGTGGCATGAAGAAATTAATTTCATTTCCTAGCGAGGTAAACATTTCATCTCTTAACATAGAACGACTCTTTTGACCACTAGACCACGGTTAAAATATCTAATTGGTAATGAAAGAACAAAGAAGTAGTCCACCAATTTTATAAATGTTGGAATTCTTCTCACTTTTTTAATGTGAGTCTGTGTGAGATTTTCCAACACGTCCAAATCCTATTTACCATGGACAAGAGGTCACATTAAATCTTCAAAAAAAAGAAAAAAAAAATATTTTTGAGCTCCAATAACATAGGTTGGTTTGAATTTTTGTTGATAACAATTTACACTAATTTTACAACAATTTAGTTTTTTTTCAACTTGCAATGAAAAGTTTTAATGGAATCTCCTTGCAAATGAATTAGGTCTACATAATCGGAGGAGATGGCACAATGCGGGGTGCAGTCAAGATATTCGACGAAATACGTCGTCGGAATCTTCAAATCGTCGTCACCGGAATCCCCAAAACTGTCGACAACGACATCGGAATCATCGACCGATCATTCGGATTCCAAACCGCCGTCGAAATGGCGCAACAAGCAATCAACGCCGCTCACGTAGAGGCCGAGAGCGCGGTGAACGGCATAGGTTTAGTGAAATTGATGGGGAGAAGCACCGGCCACATCGCTCTCCACGCCACATTGAGCAGCCGAGACGTCGATTGTTGTTTGATTCCTGAAATGGAGTTCTATTTGGAAGGCGATGGCGGTTTGTTTCCGTTTCTGGATCGGAAGCTGAAGGAGAATGGACATGCTGTTTTGGTGGTTGCTGAAGGCGCAGGACAAGATATGATACCTAGATCTGAGGCACAAATGGAAGAGAGGGATGAATCTGGGAATCCGGTGTTCTTGGATGTTGGCGGATGGTTGAAGACGGAGCTCAAAAATTGGTGGGCGAGGACGCATCCTGGTGAGTTATTTACAGTAAAATATATAGATCCTACTTATATGATTCGTGCCGTGCCTGCTAATGCTACAGATAATTTGTATTGTACATTGCTTGCTCATTCTGCTATTCATGGGGTAATGGCTGGTTATACTGGATTTGTTCCTGGTCCTATTAATGGAAACTATTCGTATATTCCATTGAAAGAGGTGGCCGATTCGAAGAACGAAGTTGATGCGAGAGATCATAAATGGGCATGGGTTAGATCTGTCACTAATCAACCTGATTTTGTGAGAATCAGTTAACTGTTTGATTTGAGAAATCAGAGTTCATGTGGGGGGTTTTTAGTTCAAATAAATTTTAGGATTCTGTGTATAATACACTTCTGTTTTGTACACACAAATCAATATGATCAAACACTCTTGTTTTTAAGCACACTATCTGTGATATGATTTATTTAGCAATACAGAACATGCATGATGTAAGAGAATTACTGGAATTGGCTTGTTAATTGAGCAGCTTTATCCTGGTGGTTATCTGGGTGTGACATACCGGGCAGATGTCGAGATCTTCACCGCAATCCGAGCATGCCTGAAACAAGCATGCTTGTATTGATATTTGATATAACATCATTTGAAAAACAAAAGGATAGAGAAAACATTATTATTTTTTGGACATTGCTAAATCCAGACAGCACATACCTGATGTCCACATCCAAACACAAGATCTATCTCTCTCAAGTAGCAATTGCTACACATCTGCAAGTCACAATGGTATTCATTAAGAAAGGGATCGTTTTTTAATATCATCATAGGTTTCTAGCCATTATGAGTCTATGTGATGTTATTGCTCTTTCAAGTGTAAGGATTACCCTATCAAACGATGGCGACAACGATGGAGGGGGTGCTGATGGATACTCCGACCGATAGGGAGAGGAGGAACCCGAGCTTGTGTAACTGTTTCTGTGCCATATGTTGGAGGTAAAGGGAGAGGATAGACCAGACCCTGGTTCAGTTCTGTAACTGTTCGTGCGCCAAAGGTTGGGGTTAAGGGGAGAGGAGAGACCAGAGCTTGGTTCGTTTCTGTAACTGTTTGCGCGCCTGATGTTGGGGATTGTGCGCCTGTGGATTGGAGGAGGTTGTGGGAGAGAGAATTGACCTTGTGGCTCTTTTCCTTTGCTGCAAGTTAAATTTCAGATGAAAGGTTTAGCCCATCTGATTTTCTTTTTTTGATAACCCTGACTGTCCGGGCCAGGTTGCGCGCACCTCGACTAATATCACGCGACATAGTGTTGGACCTTACAATATTTGGATGTCAAGGAAACCCGTAGGAAATTAATTCTTAGGTAGGTAGCCACCATGGATTGAACTTATTACCTTATGCACTCCAAGAACCTTCTTCGACCAATGGAGCCACTACATGATGGTTTAGCCCATCTGATAAGGCTTTCATCCCAAATTTTCTGTTTTTTAAAGTTGTATATTGGGTTTGTTTTTTCATGGTTTTCACATATCTCAAACAGATATTTTGTCCATTTTTTTTAAAAAAACAACAATTCTAAAGTCTACTTTTTGTAGTTTTAAAAAACTTCGGCTTTGTATTTTGAATACATCTATATATAAAAGGGTTGTTTGGAGGAAGGAAAATGGGTTATGGAAGAATGATACTCTTACGGTCTTACCCACGTTTTGGTCATCGAGAATTATTCCTCTATAATCTTATTTTTCCATAACCATTTTTTATTCTTCTCCTCACTTATTTTCATTTTCTCCATAACCATTTTTTTTATTCTCCATATTTACTATCTTATTCTTCTTTTTCATTATTATCGACTTTTCTTCGAACACAAGTAATGGTTTCCCTCATAATCATTCTCTTTATTTTAAATATAGATAATCCTTTTCCTTCAAATTCTTTCCCTAATTTTCATCCTTTTCTTAATCATTCTCACTCTTTTTGTCTTAAACACCCTTAAAGTAGATAACAAAAAGCTTATGGGTGGCATTAGTATTTTTAAGTTAATTTTAAAAAAAAAAAAAACTAAAGGGTTACAAAACATGATTGGGAAGAAGGTACCAACATTTACAAATTATTTTACTGTTACCAATAAGGGGAAGAAATAGAAACCCATCAGTGGTCATTTACCCCAGAAGTTGGAGGCTCAGTGTTGCTTTGTACTGTGCTGGTATTTCCATCAGTGAGTTCAATGCAAACAATGTCTCTTTCTTAGACATTGGAATATTTTTTTCCATGATGTCTGTGAAGTTCACAAACTGCACCAGAATGAAAACAAAAGTTGAAAAAGAGAACCCAGAAAAGGTCTTATGAGTCTGCTGAGGCTAGTTTTTTCTCTTCTTTTCTTACCTGAACATTGTCGAAATCTCGAGTCGGGATGCGATCATCACACTCGTACATCTGGTCCCATGGTCCATCTCCCACTCCAACTATAATGATTGACAGAGGATATTTACTGCAAAAAGAAACCATCAAAACTGAATCTACAAAAGATGGTGACAATGTTGCAGACATTTACTGATTTATATGTTTCAATCAACCTTGCCTCCACAATAGCAGCAACTGTGCTCTCTTCTTGAAGACTAAGGTGGCCTTCAGAGGTGTCTACGCTCCTCGTGACCTACGATTACGGAGAGGAACCTAAGCAGCAGTTTAGACTAAGTAACAAGATTCAACTTCAATTATAGTTAGTCATTTACCTGTCCATCAGCAATGATCATAAGAATATGATACTTCCCGTTAGAAGCATCGACAATTCTAATGGCGTTTCTGATGATTGGCCCAAATGATGTTGGACCTGACATATCAGTACACAAATGAATGAAGATTAGAGTAGCAGGGGTTGAAGAATGGGAATCTCAGTGAGGAAAAGTTACCAGCCAGTTTGACATGAGGAAGTAAGTTTCTGTAGCAAGAAAGCACTTCCCCGAAACCATGGCAGGGCGTATCGTTCGGATGGAAGCTAAAAACTTCTTGATCGTGAGTAGTTTCTGCAGAAATGGTTTAAGATTTTGGCTTAGAGAGTGGAAGATAAAGATGTGGCATGAAATTTTATATTTTGGTGACAAAATCACACCAACCATCTCCAAAGCCATAGCAAGGTATTCTATCATCTTCATCAAATCTCTTAAGTGTTCTTCCAATGATAGATATTGCTTGCTCATAGGGATTGGGACAATTTCTACCAAGGTGATGCAAATTCCTCTCCATGAAAGATCTTTTCCCAGTCCACTCATTGCTTGCTGTAAAGTCAATCCCAACAATCAGGTTGGAGGACTCCAAACCTGCCTCTTCAAGGGCTTTTGTGACCTGCAAATGCAAAAGGTCAATCAATTTTAGCATCAGATCAGGATTTATGAATCCAGGATATGATCTTTCTTTTCAATCTTCATACAACGAAAAAACTCGACCAAAAGAGCCCGCTTTTTCTGCAGTTTCTGCAAAAGACACCGAAAACAGGACGAATGGAAACATTTCAAGATGAAAGGTACCTGATCAAGTGATTTAAAGTCGTCGCCAATTTTTTTATAATCTGGTGGTTGAGAAGCAGACGTAGAACTCGCAGTTGCGTGAGAACGACGATCACACGAGCAGTTCGATGATCCTTCGTGGATGTGCAGATGGCTGTGAATATGCTTAGAAGATTTTCCTCCCATTTTCTGTTTGATGAATATAATCTCTGTGCCAAAAACCAGAGAGAGATGAGTTTCAGGAACCTTTTCAGGTGAGGAGATTTGGTATATTTCAGAAATAACAATGTCTATTGTCTAAGAATCAGCATTTACTGCTAAAACAAGAAGTTTTAGATTTCATAAAAAGTAACACATTTGGAATGACATGTTGGCAAGTAGAAAGTTTGGATGAACCATCTTCAAAATTCCTTAAATAAATTATAAAAAAAAAAGGAAGTACTTTAGATAAGAAAAGTCAAAGTCAAGGGTATAAAAATAATCTTTTAAGACTTAGAACTTGGCTATCACCATCTTTATTTTTTATCCATTTTGAAGCCTCTTGACAGGTAGTTTGTTGAATGTTTCAATAAGTTTTTCCAATTTGTTCTATTTTTTAATGTTCAATGGAATTTGATAATGATAGTCCAATTATTATCAAGTTTTATAAAGTCATTCATAATTTAGATGTGAATAAACTATTTTGTTACTTATCTTACAAAAGAATGGAATGATGGGGTGATGAAACAATGACAGAGTTGAATCAACGCATTCATTTTATTTGAATCAACGCATTCATTTTATTTGTAGGCTTAAATTTCTCTTTATGAATGTTAAATAAATTTCCGCCGAGAAATATGTTACTAATCTCATTTCTAGTGGAGAAATGCATTGTTGTTTTATAATACTCTAAATTAGTACTCTAAATTATATATCAAATAATAGATGGCTATTTTTTTATTATTTAAAAATACTCCTCAATTTTTTATGATTCCAAAAAACACAAATTCTTAAGTTTCAATTTTACTTTTATAGAAAATTGAAATTTTGATACCAAAACAATTGTTCAATCCTTCCTCCAAAATATGGTTGAACTAAAATAAATTACGATTTCACTTGTTGATAATGTTTGAAACATCCATGTGGTATAATTTTTTAATGAAATGCAAAAAAATAAAATAAATAAATAATTATTTTGAGAATTTATTTAGTTGAAAACTTTTTGGTTGATTATTTTAATTATATTTTGCACTCACAATATAATTTTTGCCGTTTTTTTTTTTTTTTTTTGCATATTATAATTCTACTTGTTTTTACGTTTTCGAAGACTACTTATGTATCACTGATTGAAAACGACTAGATTATTCCATTTTTTTTATAAAGGTGAGAGCTAATCACCTTTTCAAATGTGGGACAAGGTGATAATCTATTATCTCTTTTAAGTTCATGAATCTTGATTTGACTCTCCAGCTTAGTTTAGATTTAAATCAAAAACTCACTTGAGTTTAATGAATTATGATACTAAATTCGATGATATGAGTTTTTTTTTTTTTTTTGAAAGGAGATGACATGAGATTCTCTTCTCAAAATTATTTGATAATAAGACTCCGGTAGTTACAGATTGAAATTCCTCACTTTGATTATAGTTGAATTAAAATAAAATAATAGCCAGAGGTGTAGCTCACATTTTTTTTTTTTTTATATAAGTGGTCTTTTTTAATGTGAGATAGATGAAAATCTCTAACCGTGACAAAAGCAAAAATGAAGGTAATACGAGAGATCATGGGTATGGGGGGTGATAACTCTCAAGAATTGAGAGTTAAAGTAAGGAAAATAGACACAAAAGCGATATGAAATGACCGATAACTAGGACGAAGAAGAGTGCTAACAAGCAGAATTTCGCCTATAACGAACTTCTTATAGTTTTCTGAGTAAGAA
>JBBMEF010000025.1:7161672-7194640 GCA_037832685.1 Sicyos baderoa
CCTTTTGGAGCTGGATTGTTTACGGTCTTCGGTGACCTCTTAATATATTGGTTGGTTGTTTCAAAAAAAAAAAAAAAGTAGGCTGAGTAAATTTAAAAAAAAAAAAAAAATAGTAGGCTGATCAAAAAAAAAATAGTAAGGGGAGTAAATCATACAAATAATATTAAAATCAATAAATTTGTAATCAATAATAATAATTATTATTTTTTAGAAAAAAAGAAGTTTTTCCAACAAACCAATCCGAATAATCCAAAGCATCCCAACCAAATTGATGGATTGAGTTAGATTAAAAATATTTTTGGATATATTTAAATTAATGAAATTTTTATGGGTTGAATTAGGTTAAGTGGGCGACTAATGCGTTTCAAAAAAGAAAAAAAGTGAGCGACTAATGATTACTAAATTAAAAAAATATTTGTTTCTATGTATGACATAATTATATATTCTTTATTTTATTTAATTTATATTTTTATACTTTTTATTTTTCAATATTCTTTAAAATATTTTTAAGTTTTGAAATGTATATATTATGATAAAATTATTTAGTTGAATTATATCATCTAATTGTTGTTTTAATTATCAACTTAATAATATTATACCCCATGATTACTAGGTCGCATAAGATACTGGTAGACTATATTGTTGGCCTTAACAATGTTTATTATTGGTAAAACTAAATATTTGTTAAACTTAATAATCAAAGTTAGTAATATTGCTGGATTAATTTAGGTTTATCATCAACCAAATCCAATCTATAAAAAAATTATTTATTTGAATTTAACGAAAAATATTTTTAACTCAACTTGACCCATCAATTTAGGTTGAGTTAGTTCAAGTTATTCGGGTTTTGCGGTTTGAACACCCCTAAATACTACAAACTTCATTTTCTTCTTTGTTTTTATTTTAGTACACATTTTTTTTCTTTGTTTTTCTATCACAAATTTGTTAATTTTTTGTTTTTGAAGAACAAATATTTATTTGATATGATTTTGTTTAACCTATTTTTCTATAATTTAGTATCTAAAATAAAAAAATAAACTTTGTCAAAAAAAATATAAACGAAAATAAATAAAAAAAAAATCAAAATAAATATAAAACAAGAGAGATAAGAAAAAAAAAAATTAGAGAGAAAAAAAAAAAATTAAGATTGTGGCGCCAGTGCCGCCACATAAGGGGCAGATTGGAGGGGTGCTGCCACGGCAGCACCCAAATATTCCTCTTTTTTAAAATGGTTTACTTTTTAAAAAATGGAAAATGATAGTAAATAAATTGTGTACCAGCATGAATTTCCAAAAACAAAAAACCAAACATGAAAATATTATTAAATAAGATATTATGTGTTTAATAATTATTTTTAGTTCTACCAAGTGAGAGATTCCAATCTATAATTTCGATTATTGAGTATACATGGATGAGACTAAGTTAAAGTTCTTTATGTCGATAGATTATCTCATTTGAATTGATTTTTTTTTAATAAAAATTCTCATGAAATTTTAATTTTAGTTTAATAAATTTTTTAATTTTCTATTTTTAAATATTTTCAAATGTTTAATTTTTTTGACTGTCGATCTATCTACATGGTGTATTGGTGTGAAGTTTCATGATATATTGAACATAAAATAATGAATCAATTGATATTTGAAAGAACTGATTTACAACTCAATAATGAAAACATTGCGTCACTAACCCGTAATCAGAGTTAATTGTACAATTATCAAACTTTAAGGAAAATGGTTGATCAATTTATAAGTTTAAGGACTTAATTGTAACAAACACCCTAGATTAGGAGTGATTTGTGCATTTTTTTTTCCCAATATTTAAATATAATTAATACATTTTAATTTTTTTTTTTTTTTTTTTTTTTGCGTTTTAATACATTTTAAGTTATTTACTAGTAATTGCTTATATACATGCTTGATAACTCCCCTTACAATAGTCCCCAAGGGGTAGCACAGTGGACGAAGACTTGGGGTTTGGAGGTATGCTCCCTTCAAGGTCCCAGGTTCGAGATACACTAGTGACCGGCGATAGACGTCAAAAAAAAAAAAAAAAAAAAAAAAAAAAAAAAAAAAAAAAAAAAAAAAAAAAAAAAAAAAAAAACTCCCCTTACAACTTGTTGTTTAGAGTATTAAAATTGTACTCACCATTTATTTTATTTTTTTTAAAAAAAGTTATAATTATTTAAAGTATTTATTTTGCTAGATCTTATAGAATGTCAACTTCGACAATAAATTCTATTATATGTACGGGATCACACAAGAAATGGAATGTTATTACGGTTTAATAGATAGAAATTCCGTAATTGTCCAATTGACAAATTCCCTATATTATAATTTATAGCTACGAAAACATATTTTTGAGCATGGTGATAAAATTCTATGACAATGTAACTTGCATTAGATCTACAATAATACACTAGAAATGAAACGATAAGAAAAATAAATAAACACATTTGGAAATGATCTTATTGAATCTTTATGTGTATCTGCCCTCATCTTTTTACCTGTCTTTGTTCACCACCATGATCTGATCTACTCCCCTTTGATACCATATTCTTAGAATCCGACTTTCTCAATGACTTAATTTCCTTGCTTATCTCTCTGCTCCTACAACTCTTCACTGACTTCACATCATATTCTGATTTGTCATCTTTCCCATCTGTTCTTTTTGTTCTATGCCCATCCCTCTCACTGCTTTCAGAGTAGCCCTTTCTTTCTCTTACTTCTTTATCGACACTGTTATCGGTATTCGGTTTTAGCTTCCCGTGATTGTCGCTGGTGATTGTCGCCTGTTTTTCGATAGAATTCAGTTGTTTTGCGGTGGGTGTAAAACTCGCAACCTTCGAGTCTTTCTCTTGATCAAAGAAGAGGACCTGCACGACAGTTCTCAAAGGCAATCGCTCATTCTTCACCGCATGGGCACGGACTTCTGACGATAACTTTTGGCAGTCTAAAATTCGACAAAGGCGTTTTTTGTCTGCCTTGCTCAAATCAGGGTGTTCCTATTGCCATCAATCCATAATTTGATCAACCAATGAAATAAGAGATGCGAGAAAACAAACATCAAGTATTATCTTACCTTGAAATACATGTTTATTGCCTTGTAGAGATCGTCGTGGTTCGGGCGAGCAATATCTGGTAGAGCTTCAACCAGTTGTATCACTTTAGACACCGGCATATTGATATCCATCACAACCACCCGAAGATACGAATCAACAAGCTTCCCCACCTTTCTAATGTATCTCAAGAAATGACTGTTTTCTGCAGCCCCAGAGTATTGCCTCCGCCACAGAGCTCGAAGACACTCCAACACGGCCACAATCGAGTCAACATCATAGAAGTGTGCATTGGAGGTTGACTGTGAAGGAAAGAGCAAGTCACTCACTTTTGCCTCCTCAAACTGCAGACTTGATCTCCGAATAATTTCAGTTTTCGTCATTGATGACGCAGCTAGATAGTTAGCTATGTTAAGGAGCTTGAGCAAGAAGCCAACTGAAACAGATCCCCGATCGGAAGGAATCATACTGACTATCTTTTCGAGAATTTGACGACTCTTTTCCTGATCTTCTTTGCTTTGAGTAATCTTATTCTCCGACGGCTTGACCTTCGCAGTTTCAGGTAGCCAACGACAGGCATAGACGTGCAGGGCTTCTCCAATAAGTTGCGGTGGTAGAATGAATGTAGATCTAACAGCCAAAATTATACATCGGAATAATTCAATGTCAAGATCTGACAAATCCTCAGTCCACCAATCTTTCGGGACACTTTGTTTGTTCTTTTTAGTGTAACCTGGTCTTGTATAAGTGTAGGACCATGAAACCTGCAGGAATCATGTTATTTCAGTAGATAAATTCCAAGAAAAATGGATCCTACAACCAATTTGTGACTTGAATGAATTAATAATAAGTAATGGTTGAATTTGTACTAATTCAACAACTTTAACATTAAGTAAGAATGTTGACTAACCTTGGAATGTGGCGTTAGGATTTTCTCAACAATTGAATCAATGCACTTCCTGACAATTCCAAGATTCTCAGACCACTCAGGTAACTTCACTGTGTTTTGTAGGGTAACAATGGAATCCTTCCAGCCAACAAGAATGCACGAGTGGAGGAAAGACTCGAGCTTCAAAACAAGATTTCCCTTCTCGACTGCATCAGTCATGCGGAGGAACTTAGCAGCACAGAGTGCGGGTACGAGATTGTGGGCACTGATATTAATGGTCATTCCATAACAAAACTTAGCACACAGCTCAAAAGCTTCTGCACCTCCGGGAACATCATGAAGCTCAATAGTGGCAATACTAGGATCACCCGAATCAGGGCAGAGATGTTGCAAGAGGCCACACTTTGGCAGAAGCTGAAACTGTAAGCAAAACAGCAAATAAAAAACCCTGGTAAATAAGAAATCCTTTTGTCGTAATTTGCAACTTGCATATGATGCAGTCTATTTTTTTTGGAGAAGGCATACGATGCAGTCTATACTCGTAAAGAAAAACATTTTGTCACCCATTTCATCTTTTCTCAGTTCAAGTATAAATTACGTCCAAAAACTTGTAAGTAAGATGTTAAAGGTGATATCAAGAAAAAGAAAAGGTAAATAATGAATGAAATGTATCCTTGTAAGAGTTTAGATAAGTCATCCGAGGCTCTACCTTGTGAAGAAGGTAACTAACATCGTCGATGCATATAACAATATTGCCCGGGACATTGGAAATAACCGTCCTGCAGTGTCATTCATACATGTTTAGTCAACCAGGTTTCAGGGTTTGTTTTTTGGAGGGTGATTCTGAAATGATACCTGGTAGTTGCTTCTGTGCAGAAGGAGTCAGGCCTGGTTCCCAATTTCATAAACTTCATTTTTACAATTGCCTTTTCTTTTCATCGATCATCGGTATCAAACTGTGGAGTCATACACAAAAAAAAAAGCTAATATTAGTTCTCAACTACGTCGGCTCAATGAGGTATAATTAAAAAGGACATCCTACAACAGCTTGCCATTGTTGTGTTTGTGGATCTACTGTACAAAATATATATGATCTAAACTGATCTAAACCAACCAGATTCATTGACTTGTACCCAATAAATAAATGCTACAATAAAAAAGTGTTTGTATGCAGTGCATAATGCATATCACCTTTTTCTACAAAAATGTAGATTTAAGATATCCATCTATCAATAACAGAACCAATTATAAACTTAATTGTAAAGACAATGGCCAGAAGAAGTCACGATGGAGAAAAATGAGGGAAGACAATGACTTTATTGATGCAGAAGCATTGCATTAAGAACCAAACAACAAACATCAATCAGACCTAACATAAAAAATAGAAGAAACTAGACTTCAACTTCGACACTTACAAAATAGAAGAGAAGAGAAGATAAGGAAAAGGACCAAATTGAACTTGCAAAAAGGAATATGGACTTTAAACAAGAGAAAAGGATCCAGTATCTTTGTTATGACCTAAAAGACAAGAGAAAATGCCTTCCCACAATTGATTATTCGCAATCCGACGTAGCAATGGATTACGGATTGTGTTTCACAGACAAATGGTGCTAAACAGAGGATTACAGAGATATGTTGTTACTTTTTCAAAAAGAAAAGATCTCTGGGATTCTTCTCTCAAAGGGAGATACAGTCATGTCTAGAATATGCACGTTGCAAGTCCATATTTTTCTTTACTTTTCTTTCCAATGCTTATTTTCTAGATTCCTCGACAAGGTTTTTGATTTGTTCTTTTATGTCCATATTCTATTGGAAGCATTCTCACCAAGCATAGTGAAACAAATAGTAGTCTTCTATTATGAACAGGAGAAAAATGGAAGGAAACCCAGCTTACTTGAAGATTCATTAAGATGTTTCTAGTTCACATGTTAACAAAACTCATTTACTGCACAGAATAAATTTGGTTAGAAGATTGTGCATTTTGTAAGATTGGAAACATTTTGGATTCTCCAAACTTAGGCCTCGTGGTTAAAGAGCGTTAGGATCCAAGAGGTTATTGATTTTTTTTATTTTTTTTTTGTGTTATCGTGAGTTCGGGCCAGCTTTCGTGCGCCTTCACTAATGTCATGACCCGTGGCCCAGCTTTTGTGCAGCTAATATCATTGGACATAACGTCTAATCTACGACATTTGTATGCAATGAAAACTCATATAAAATTAATTTATAGGTGACCATCATGAATTGAACTCATCACCCTCTTTGACCAATTGAGGTTAAGAGGTTACTGAATCAATCCAAATATTGTAGGGATAGTCTATATTCACTACAAATTATCGAAGTGCGCATAAGCTGATTCCGACATTCACGAGTTTTAAAAAGAAAAATCCAGTCCCCAAAAACAATAACACAGCAGGCAAAAGAAGAAATAAGCTACCGTTAAGAGACTCCAAATATACCTGAAGATGGCGTCGACTCTGTAAAATACGAAATCAACTCCGATTGCGCAAAGTCGTGGAAGAAGAAGAGTGGGGATTGTAATGGGGGATTGGCGCCATGGGGTTATATAAAGCTCAACAGAGAGGTGGGGTTAGGGCTAGGGCTTAATGCTCTATAGCTAAGAGAAAGAGAAAAAGGGGTTTAGGGTTTACACTTTAATGGGTCCCCTGTAATTGTTGAGATTGAAAGATCGCATGGCAGCCTTCATCATGATTCTCCCCACTAACTCATCTTCCATTAATCCTTCTTTCATTCTTCCTTTTTGTTGGTGGTTTCGGACCCTAATTCCAGACAACTCTCTCTCTTTCTTTTCAACTTCCGTCGCCTCATTTCTTCTCCATGCGCAATCGGGACTCCTTTCCGCCGTCTCCGCCGCCGCTAATTTACCGGCGGCGGCGGCGGTTCATCATTCATCTTTTTTATTTTATTTTATTTTATATATTAAATACATCATTGATTTGATTGCTAATAATCATGGAAGCTTGCCTAATTCGAATGTAATTTATATCTCATTTTATTATTATTTAATAATAATAATAAAAAAAGCAAAATGAAACGATTTTTTTTTTAAGGAAAATGAGACTAAATTGAGTCAGGTATATAAACATGAAAAAGATAGATTAACTAAACTTTTCTACCAATTTAAAACTATCGGGCAAATCTGAATTTATTAATTTCCTAATATTTTATATATATATATCAATAATATTAGCATTTTAATATTGACATTTTGATTATATATACCGTAATTAGATGATATAGTCGAATCTTCTAATTTCAAATATGTTGTGAAGTAGTACTACAATAATATCATGTATCAAATAATAATTGGTTGATACCTAATTGAATTCTCAAACATGGCAAAAAAAAAAAAAAAAAAAACTCCAAATATGTAACAAACATAATTATTGAATTTAGAAAAATGGTTTAAGGAATCAGGAATGTGAATCATTTCACTTTCTTTTTTAATAACTGAAAGACATAATATTAAATCTTAAAAGAGATTTCTTTTCCCTAAATTGAATAGTTCCAATTTTCTCAAAAAAATAAAAAATAAATAGTTCCAATACTTATTTATGTGTATGAAAAATTTGGTATACATCTTTTTAAGTTTATTAACATGTTAGCATAATATATTTTCTAAAAGTTAAAATCGAAATGATATTTATTTTTTCTATGATTTTTTTATAGTTTCTAGAAAATTTAAAATAAAAATCTATCCCAATGCCAATATATATTATTCATTCAAATTTAGTATAATAATGATACTATTTAGCCTTCAATTTGATGAATTTAGGATCAAAATTAATATAGAAGATCAAGTTTACAAATATATATTTTTTCTCTGCTTAATTGGAAGTAAAATTATTTAAAAAAGGAAGCAGCCGAACCTTTTTCATTTTCCATTATTCAAATAGATTATCGGTAACCTAGGCGATAGCTTCATAGGCAACTAGGCTTTATAGTTTTGACTTCAATTTGTAGTATTTTATAATTTTATGATTTGGCATCTTGAAGAAATTATTAAAGCATCATCAACCTAAAATGTAACAAAATTGACCGACATTAATACATTTTGCAACACATGATATCTTTTTTGTTGCAATTTATGTTGGAAGATCATGAGTAAAGTATTTGATAGCAATCTTCCAAAGATATATATGACCATTTTTATTCACACTGAGAATTATAATTTTGAATTTTGAAAATATATTATTAATATTTTACTTTTTTACTCAAAGATATGGACCTTTGATAACTCATTAAACAATTTTTATCATATTTATCTCAAACAATACTAAATTTAATATTTAATTATAATCATCATATAACATTGGATGATTTTTGATTTGTTAAATTTATATCTGTCAAATCCAAGATTGTTCCAAACTATGGTTTAATTAATAATAAAAAAAAATATGCTATTATGACAATTATGTTAAAAATGATAAAAATAGGCTTTGAATTATTTGGAACATGACAATTTTTTTATATATTTTTTTTGACATAAAATTTTATTTTATTTTAATCTTGATAAAGAAAGAAACTCATATTTTCCTTCTTATATTTATTATCGATATCTTTTTTTTTAGTTTTTTTTTTTTTAAAGTCTACTATCGATATCAAACTTTATTTAATATATAAATATGAATATGGTGGATATTATATATTTTAACTAGTTAAACTATAAAAAGAATAATTACTTCTCAAAAAATAATAAAAAAATAAAAAGAATAATTAAATAAATATTGTATTAAAGATTTGATCTTTCAACTCCCTACCAAATATAAAATAAATTTATTTTTCAATATGCGTATATTGAATATATTAATTTCGACATAAAATACTTCAACAATATTATGTCGAACCTAACAATTCAAAAAATTGAACCAAAACACTAAAGAAGGAAAAACTATTTTTTGATGAGATTGTGAGTTATTAAGGGTGTGAAACTCAGCTCCAAATAATGATGAGTTTATTGATAATTTGGTATAAAAAATGGAATAAAGCAAAGAGATTTTGATTGGTGGGGGGCAACCACATAACAATGTCTGGCTCATTGGGGATATCACTTTAGTTTACAAATAGAAATTTGTTGCTTTAACTTTTAAGGGTCCCTTCTCCAACAACTTCAGACCAAAGTAATTAAAGTAAGATTTTATTGGTTTGCTTTAAATCTTTACTAACAATGTTCTGCCTAATTAATCAATCGCCCTAATCATGTCTACAAATAGTGATTGTTTGCCCTAATTGGCCATTTTTTAATATTCATCGCCCAATTTGTAATCACTTTTGTAACACAAATTGAATTCATATATTTTAGCTGAGTGAAGACTTGAACTTGAATTCACCTAAGTTTGACTCGAAATATTAAAAATATATTTGTTCCATAAATTTGCATTGGCTCAATGCATATGTATATAGATTGGGGGGCTTATAATGCAATTTTGAAAATAAAAGTCTTAAATAAATTGCTATTGTCATTATTAAAATAAATTACTACTTATTAGTATAAAGTTCAATTTTAATCTTCGACACTTTGAGGTGTGTTTGAAAGGAGCGTAATTCTATATTTTTTTTTTGTATTAGTCATATTGACCCGGACTTTCATTAGTTTTTGGGATTATTATTCTTTTCTCTTTTGGACACTTCAAATCAAATATGTATAAAGAGAAAGTTTCCTTGTAATTGATTTCTCCTCTTTTTGAAATCCCTACATATGTCCAATGACATACTTTTGAATAGTTAACTATATATTTTGCACTTCGAGTACCTAAAGCATAAATTGCATAAATAATGTTAGTTACTTTAATAATATATATAAAAAAATTAATACAATAATAAGTGAGTGAAAATTTAAATATTTGACATTTTAAGACGTCTCCAAAATTAATTCGCATTTTCTAGACGATATTATTACCCTATATACCTTTTGATGTAAAAAGTTGAATTTAAATAAAGACTATGATAATCACAATCATTGTTCTAATTGGAGATAATTGGAGACCCTTCATATAACATTTTTATTTGTATGCTCCTTACCTACAATGCTTCGAATGAAGTATTATTTCTCCAAAAAAAAAAAAAAAATTATAGTCTAACTAGTTGAATTAGGATTAAAACAACAATTTCAAGACGATGTGTTAATGATAATATTGTGTTTGGTTGCAAACGAGGGTCTTGAGATTCGATCGCCAGAATCAGTATTTTTTGTCATCTCTCCCTTATTTGTTAGAAAAAAAGTAAAAATTTAAAATTTGGCGCGTTTTTCTTCAGGTCTTCACATTCCATTCATCAATAATGCGAGGAAGAAAAAAAACTGAATTCCGATCAACCTTCGTCACTCTTCCCTGCACCGGCGATGAAATGGATTTGCTCGATTTTTTCAAGGCGAGTTTCTCTTCGATTGCAAATGTGTTCCATATTTTCATTTTCCCCCTTTCTCATCCGCTCCGAATAATCGCTTGAGATTTTCTCGATTGCACATTCGATAGAGTAGCTGTTCTTGGTAATGACGATTATTTGATTCATAGCATAGGTCATTTAATTTAAATATTGTTACTGTTTGAATCCTCGATTCTCGTTTCGCCACTCTCAGCTTTCAATTTTAGGGAAAGAAGAATATGTCAAACTTTTGAAACCCTAGCAATTCGTTAATTCAGTCTATTGGAACTTCTGTTTAGTAGGTTAGTCACATGAGCCTAAATTGTATTTTGAAGTGATGGGATTGTGTTTTAGGATGAACATTCTTTTCGTTTTGCCACCTTGCCGAGTTGTTGAATACCAATTTCTTTCTCAGAAAAGGTCCCCGAGGGATAATACGGTGGTCGAAGGTTTGGGCTTTGAAGATATGTTTCCCTCAAGGCCCTAGGTTCGAGATTCAACTATGACATTGATTTGTAGACTTTTTTCGTGTCTCAATTCTCCGATGTATCCCAATGTCCCATCCTAGAGACGGTGCCCCGAGTTTAGAGGAATGCAAGCTTTAAGTTCCGGGCCATACAAAAAAAAAATCTTTCTCGGAAAAGATTTGTTTCGTCACCAGCACGCTTCTAATTATATGATTTTTATCACCCTTGATCAGTGATCTTTGAAATCTAAAGCCACGTTTGATAATCATTTGGTTTTTTGTTTTTGATTTTTGAAATTTAAGCCTATTTTTATTCGAACTTCTTACGATATGTTCCACATTTCTACAATGTATCAATCTTTTCTTAAAGAAAGTATGTAGATGCTAACCAACTCTCAAAAACAAAAACAAATTTTTTAGAAGCTACTTTTTTTTGTTTCTAAATTTTGATTTGGTTTCTTCAAATATAGGTAAGAGGTAGATATCAAAGTAACAAAAAAATATAGTTGTTGTAGGCTTAAATTTCAAATACCAAAAATAAAAAATGAAATGGTTATGAAACGAGCCTAAGTACATAATTTTAATGGTAAAGAGAAAAGGTAAAAAGTCACTGTGACGTGCTTTCAAAGTTCATTGCCTCATTCACACCAAACTGTCTAACCCCTTCAAGACGAGGAAGGAATCATGGAAAGCTTAGCTGACTCAGACTGGATCCGTAAGTTGATAACTGTCAAGATTAACGGCTCATAATTTCCCTGATAACTTCAAGGTATGATACAAACTATATACAACCTTCTAATGATTTTCTTTTGGTGTTCATCATTCCAACTAATTTTGCATTTAAAACAATTTTAAGTCTACATTATTGCCTTTAATGTAGACTTAAAATTGTTTTACACGTTACATTTTAATCCTTCAAGGTGAGGAAGGAATCCTTGGAGGGTGCAGCTAGCTGTGTTTCATAGGATTTGGCGATTCAGTATTCTCCTTGAAGACAATTACGGTACAATTTTACAATCTCCATTAATGATCTTCTTTTTTCTAATTTATCTCATTATTCTTTCCAATTTTGGTTGTGAAATCCTCTTTACACATCTCATTCCCGAGTGTTGTTTTGTTTTTATCGAGATTTTTTTATCATGATTAATTAAACAAATAAATCATGTTAATTTGTGTAGAAGCTGAATCAAATGCTTAGCATGTTTGGGCTCAAAAGTGTAGCGTAATCTGTCATTTTTCCAAGAATATCCATTCAAATAAAACTCTCACATGTACATGTCTTTATCTGCCAAAGAAATCCATACCATAAGGTAAACACCTTAACAACCATCTTGCTACATCATTCCACCTCCATGCACATCAGTATAATATTGTTCACTTTGGATATACACGCTCATAGTTTTATGGTTTCACCCCAAAAGACCTCATACCAATGGAAATGGTTGTCATCACCTAATGTACACATGATCACAAAAAATCCCCCATTTCTACAGTTCGAGAAGAGCAGCTTTTTCGCCACAGATTCAGTAAGCTTAACTTCCTGGTGAATACTGAATACTGAAGGTACTTAAGAAGGATTAATTTCCATGTTCTTAATAAATACAATTGCATTCCCAAACAAGCCTGCCCGACCAAGCAGGCCAATCATGGATGGACAATGTTGCAATTCAGGGACTATACCAAAATTTTCCTTCTTGATTTTGAAGTATGCTCTACCTTCTTTAACAAGTCCTCATGAGTACAAGCAGCTAAAATTGAGAAAGTGATTTTATTGGGTTTTATCTCCTTCCCCATCATTTAGTATAACAGAGAAGACCATTGAGTTCCATGAAGCTTAACATAGCTCTTTCTTGCTCTTAAATAACCTTTCAGCAAAGGGTATTCAGTAAGCTTAACATAGCTTAACATAGCTCTTTCATGCTCTTAAGGTTTTATCTCCTTCCCCATCAGTTTTCCCTTGAGAGTGTAATACAAAACCCAATTTTACGGCCTTGGTGCACACGAGGTTACGAGTCAATCCATGATGGCTATTTACCTGAAAATTAATTTCTTATTAATTTTCTTGACATCTAAATATTGTAGGACCAAACAATATATCCGTGACATTAGTCGAGGTGTGTGCAAGCTGACGTGGACAACATATATGAAATAAATAAATAAACAAAACCCAGTTTACAGATTTTCTCAGTCCCTCTCTCCATGCCTTTTCCCCATTGCCAAGTAATTTCGTCGACATTATCCTATGAATTACATTTGGAAGCTTTAAGCTCTTTTTATTCATATTGCCATCCCACTACCTGTAGCCCCTAAGTTTTATTACTCCCTTTCCATCAAAAGATGCCCACTTCATTTTGTAATGGAAAAGCTTTCTAAAGCCATGAGCATACATATAAAAATATAATTAAAGGTGAAACTGAAATTCAATCCTTTATTTATTTGAACAGAGCATAATGAGTTCATTTATTTACACAAAATAATAATAATAATTGGTCAGAACTCAGAACTGAAAACTGTATTAATAGAATATAATTCTAATGAAATGAGTAGGTAAAGCTAACTTTAAACCACAACAAACAAATAAATACAAGCCCTAGTCAACCATTGCTTCATTCTCTTTCAAATTTCAATTTGATTTTACTGTATTGAAGCATTCAAGGCACTTTGAATAGTGAAGCAGATCCAAAGGGGGGAAGCATCTAAGTTTAGGTGAGGAATATATTCCATTGTCATTTTTTAAACCGTAGATTGAATTACTTTATTTAATGAGGCAGATGATGCCACGTTTCTCCATTTGATTTTTACATCCATTTGTCATCTTTAAGCTACTTGGTACTATCAAATGAGGAATAATTGCAAATTGCCCGGGTAGCATGCATCTCATATTATAGCCAAATTTTAACCTTCTATAATTTTTGTTATTTTTTTAAATAGTTATTTCTCAAAATTACAAACATAATAAATGACTAAGATTTAGCTAATTAAGTGGTTGTATGCTGCCCGGCAGCATGCAATTATTTCTCTTATCAAATAATCGGATGAAATAAGGACCACCATTGCTCTGCTTAAAAACTGGCAATTATCCAAACAACTTTTTTTATTTTTATGTTTTATTTTTATTTTTTTTGCCCTGAAGGGTAGGCACGTGAGACAGGTGAACAGCTCGCACCTCTAAGCATAGAGCTGTGTGATTCTTTATAACTTTGTTTAATTTATATGTGAATTTGAATTTCATTTGCTAAAAACAATGTTCATTTTGTAATGTATTGGCACAGATACGAAGAAAGGAGCGCACAAACAGCCGGATGAGACAGCTTTCAATTTGATTGGTTCAAAGCTACTGGGATTAATATATGTATAGTGGACAGGCACTTCCAGTAGGTATTAAAAACAATAATCTACAAATATGGTAAGCATTAAGATTAATTACTCTTTATTTTTGTTTATTTAGTTTCAAACTCATTTTATGGCTTTCTCATCTCTTTCAAAAGACATTTCCTACCATTGGAGATACTCACCTTGTGGCAATTGTCCCACATTGAAAAGGTGAGGATTCTTCAACTCATTTATAAGAGATATGGAATACTCTCCTCATTACTAATTGATTTTGAGGTGGAACTCCATGTTCTCTAATATGGTATCAGAGCATAATGTGGGTAATAACCCCCAAATTCCGATCCAACCCAAAATGCTTTGAATTCTAAAGCGGGTGTGGACCTCACCCAAGCGGGCATAAGCTTAAGCGGGTATTTGATCTCAAAGTTCGGATCCGACCCTAGCAAAAAGTAAGCCAAAGCGGGTCTTTCGGTCCACAAATTCGGATTAGGATCTAGTTCAAGATGGCATTTTCCGATATGGCCGCCATCTTGAGGGGGAATATTAGAGATACTCACCTTGTGGCAATTGTCCCACATTAGAAAGGTGAGGATTCTCCAACTCATTTATAAGAGATATGGAATACTCCCCTCATTACCAATTAGTTTTGAGGTGGAACTCCATATTTTCTAATACCTACCTTTTTTTTCTTTATCTCTACAAATTAGTTCTATTGAAAATTGTGTCCATTGACAGAAAAAAGGAATATAAAAGGAGAAAAATATAACAAAAATGACTTGAAAGAAATTATTTCTTAACCAAAGTATGGAAGCTTTAGTTAAGCTACAAATTAGAACATGTCTAGGTCAATGAATTAGTGATAAAAGATGATTATTAAAGGTGATAATTTAATTCAGGATAATTATTTACCTAGAAATTAATTATTTATCAATTTTTTTAATATCTAAATGTTGTAGGACTAGATAATATATTTCAGACAGTCATAATATCAAAAGAAAAAAACATGGCCAGCTCAAGTCAAACCCACTAATAATTTTTCCCTTAGGTGTCCAATGTAATTTTCAGTGGGACTGAATCGTGACTTGAACCGGTAACGCTGTCCACGACCAAGAAGAAACAAACGAAAGTGGGTATCAAAAGTTGATTTGTTGTCCTTTTTTAGTTCTGTTTTACATGATTAAATTGAAAATGAATAAACCATTTTAATGCTTTCCCACTTTGTATTAATAAATAAATCTACCTAAAATTGTTGTGAAAAATTCATCAAATCCAGCCCAATAATGTTGATAGGGACATGCTTAATTATATTGCCTTAAATAAAGATGGAGGCATGTTTTGGAAATTAATTAATGCTGTTAGACTAATTATATAGTTTGTATCTTTTTTTTTTCTGGATGGTCTTGATTATGAGTGTACAATTCCATTTATACACTTTGCTTCTGTAAGCAGGCACTAGGGAAAAAGTTGCAGGAATTTTGGACTATTGCTCTAATTTATAGAGTCAAATCAGAGTGTTCCAACGCATCCTTGCTTGATTTTGGAGGCAAACAACTATTCTTTGTTGACAAAAAGTACGCCAAATCCATATTTATGGAGAAATATACTTCATCTCCTTATCTGTATTCCTTTTTTCTTTTTTTTGAGGTGGATTATTCGGACCCATGACTATAATTCGATATATACCGATGTTAATAACACCTAGTTGAAAAATTACTTTTTAAAATTATGTTAAAACATCTAAATCAGATGTTAAGACATGTCTAGAACTGTTCGATGTCCAAACTTCCGAAACCTAGACAAAATATATAATTAGGTTTATAATTTTCAGAGATCGAACCCGTGACCGTGGAGTGAAAATAGATTAACACCAAACCAGATAATCAATCACACCACCGACCCATTCGGTGAAGGTGCACTATATAAACTCTTTTAAAATCTTTAACCCATTGATATTTTGTATTTTTATTTCTAAATTAATAAAATTAGTGAACCATGTAGGAGATATTTTCACTCATTAATGTGTGTTTCTCACCGTTGTAAAAATGTGAAAATGTGGAAGTTTTTGATGTTGGAAAAATGATTAAAGGTGAGGAAATTTGTATGGGAGAGTGAAAGGAAAGAGAAAATTGTGTATCGAAGAAGTAGAAAAATGTAGGATTTTTATTTTATAAAGACGTGGTAGACAGTGCGGGGACCTCAGAAGAAGTGTAGTGTATGGTTACTTGAAATTATTTTCGTTAATAATAAATAATTGAGCGTAACTTTTTATTGCTTTGACCCCTCGCCCTCTCCTACATCTCCCCGTTCGAATCCCACCCCAACAAGAAAAAGCAAAGCCCCTTAACTCGCAGTTCTTCAAGTTTTCTTCTTTTCTTGGTACACTTTTCGGCTTCTCTTGCTTTGCTTTTTGGTTTCTCGCTTTTGTTCTTCAAGGGTCTGCATCGTTTTGTCTTCTGGTTCTGTTTCTCGCATCTGGGTCTGGATCTGTAATGGGGTTTCACTCAAAACTCTGGTTTTGTGAGAAAGATCTGATTTTTTTGCCTCTTTCACTTCACATTCGTCGTCGATAATGTTTAGTGAGTTCGTTTACTGATTTTCTTTCAGTTTAGACTAGTTGAAAATTTTCCCAGATACTGCATTTACAATTGGCTGTGTTCTTTGTCCCAACCGGTGCCGTGGTGAAAGGCTTGGGCTTTGAAGGGGTGCTCCCTTCAAGTCCCAGGTTCGAGATTCATTTGTGATAATATTCTGTAGACACCCGTGTCTCCATTATTTGGATGTTTGCTTAGGGATGGGCATAAAAAAAAATTGGCTGTGTTGCTCGACTGATACTTCGATTTGATGGTCATTTCATCTTGTTACTTTTTCCTCAAATTTCTTGTTACTATTGTTTTCACGTTTTGAACTTCTTCTACGCTCTACCTGTTTTTTAATTCCCTCTGTAATCTGTATCTGTTCTGTTTGTGTGGGTCATTTGATTCATTTTTCATGATTTTTTGTAGATCAGTCGTTGCTTTCGGTGGACCCGAAGGAGAATTAGGATGGGCTGTTAATGGAAGATAGAATGATCTGGAGAATAGCTGCTGAACAATGGACCCTTTCAATCTGATTCATTCTAAGATTCTTTAGTAGCTTTATGGCCTCAATTGCTGGTTTCAAAGCTTCCTCAAATCAGCCACAAAAAACAGCCAATGGTGAAATAGCTAATGGGAAAAATGCCGGTCCCTTAAGTAAACCCGGATCAGTTACTTCTGACCAGCCTAAATCTGTGAAGAGTATCTCAAAGCAGGATATAGAAGTATCATCCGACAAAAAGTTGCCAGTATCGAATCAAAATGGATTAGCCAAGTCGTTGAGTGAGAATTTTAATTTCAGTATTTCATCACATGGTCTGAAACAAACACCAACTGAAGTAGATCATCTCCACAATGTAGCTAAATGCTCACTTGGCAACTCACCAAGCCAAGAGAAGAAAACTTCAGAATTTGGAAGTGTAAAGAGCAGTTATTTTCCTGTGAAAGTAAGTGATGGGACTAGCTGTGTTGCCAAGACCAGTGGAAGTGCGAAGGTTAGCGACCACGGTAACTTTGTTGAGAGTGGCAAGAGCAGTATATGTCGAGGGAGCACGAGCACTGATATAAGTGATGAGAGCTCTTGCAGTAGTTTTAGTAGTAGTATCAGTAAACCTCACAAAGCGAATGATTTGAGATGGGAGGCCATTCAAGTTGTCCGTGCAAAAGAAGGGGTGATGGGATTAGGACATTTTAGACTTCTGAAGAAGTTGGGTTGTGGGGATATTGGGAGTGTTTACCTCTCTGAGTTAAGTGGAACAAAATGTAATTTTGCAATGAAGGTTATGGATAAAAATACTCTAGCGAGTCGTAAAAAATTGCTTCGTGCGCAGACTGAAAGAGAAATACTTCAATCTCTTGATCACCCCTTCCTTCCAACACTGTACACCCACTTTGAGACAGAAAAGTTCTCTTGCTTGGTGATGGAGTTCTGCCCTGGTGGTGACTTGCACACTCTAAGGCAGAGGCAACCAGGGAAGCATTTTCCTGAGCAGGCAGTGAAGTATGTTAAGAGTCCTTTTAAAGACAACTAAATATCAGTTTATTGATGCTTACCATTCTTGCATGTTTTCACTGACCTGGATCTGACTTAATATTTCTTGATGAAGAATGTTGCATTTATGAATCATACCTAGACTGTTTTTTATATGATTCTCTGTTCTCTAAGAAAGAGTATTGCAACCATCAGTTTCAGCTTTTGTACTTACTATAGGAATGAAATGCATGAAAAGTAGGTCATGTTTATGTTGATGCGGAATTGGGTTCGATTGTTTATTTTCAGTGGTCTATTAGGCATGAAAACTAGTGTCTATTAGCAACTTTGCTTACCAACACATACACCACAGAATCTCTTTCCATTTCTTAAGAATAATAGAAAATTGCATTTAAACCATCAGCTGTTGACTTAGGGGTCATTCAAATAAGGAAAGTTACGGATTCAACTCATGATGGCTACCTACGTATGAGTTAATTTTCTATGAGTTATCTTGACAACCAAATATAATAGGGTTAAATGGTGGTCTCATAAGATGGTTGTACTCATCATGTTGAATTAACATCTGTTGTCTCTAATATAACCATATTTGCATACATAAGTTGACAATGATTCTGAATGTTCCTCTTTGTTTGATTATGCAGGTTCTATGTTGCAGAGGTTCTTCTTGCACTGGAATACCTGCACATGCTTGGAATTGTGTACCGCGATCTTAAACCAGAAAATGTCCTCGTGAGGGAGGATGGACACATAATGCTTTCAGATTTTGACCTATCGCTCCGTTGCACTGTTAGTCCGACTCTTGTAAAAAATCTCTCAGCAGAGTCTGAGGCTTTAAGAAAGAATACAAGTTACTGCGTGCAGCCTGCTTGCATTGAGCCTTCCTGCATCCAACCATCTTGTGTAGTTCCTACATCCTGCTTCTCGCCTCGCCTCTTTTCTAGTAAGTCGAAGAAGGAACGTAAACAAAAAATCGAAATGGGAAATCAGGTCAGTCCATTGCCAGAACTCATTGCAGAACCAACCGATGCTCGATCCATGTCTTTTGTTGGAACTCACGAGTACTTGGCACCTGAGATCATCAAGGGTGAAGGTCATGGAAGTGCTGTAGATTGGTGGACTTTTGGGATTTTTCTATACGAGCTATTCTTTGGTAAAACTCCTTTTAAGGGGTCTGGAAATCGAGCTACGTTATTCAACATCGTCGGTCAGCCACTTCGGTTTCCAGATGCACCAGTTGTGAGTTTTGCTGCAAAGGATCTCATAAGGGGATTGCTAGTGAAGGAACCACAACACAGATTGGCTTATAAACGTGGAGCAACTGAGATCAAGCAGCATCCTTTCTTTGAAGGTGTGAACTGGGCATTAATACGCTGTGCTACACCTCCCGAAATCCCAAGGCCAGTCGAGATCGAGAGGATACCACAGGCAGTGGCATCGACCAGCGAAAAGGCCGCTGCTATTCCAGCAGCTGCAGATAAAAAAGGTTCCGATAATTATCTCGAGTTTGATTTCTTTTAGGGAGAAATGTTTCAACGTTATAGAGGTTGTTTATCAATGAAAGCCTGGTGTATGGCTGATTAGTGAGGAAGAAGAAGCTTATTGATAGATCATGAAACATTTGTAAGTTTGTTCGCTATCTGTTTACTATTTCAAATTGATGTTGCAGTTTGCACACGTATTGAATGAATTTCCTCCAAAGGTTTGATGTACAGTTTTAGCTATTTTCAGCATCCCCTGTCTTCATTGGAATATCAATCTTTTGCATTCATCTAATCTCATTAAACTCCATTTAGGGATGTTTGGAGCAGGTGTATTAAATCGAGGATGAAGAATAATTCCCTTATTCACATTTAAACTGCCACCGACAATCATTTTCGACATAATCATACTTCAAATAAAGGCAATAGTTATTTACTAACAACGATTATCTATCAACAACATTCATCGTTTTTTTCTTTTTTTTTTATACAACAATATTGAGGGAGGGGAGATTCGAACCTGTAACCTCATGGTTACTAGGTCGTACAAGATGTGCTATGCTACTTTTGACACATTTATCATCTTCTTACCCTAAATGCCTCGATACTTACATCTTTATCGACCATTGGATACATTATATGGCTACTCATTTTAATAGGAGTGTTGAGTCGAATTAATTAATTTGATATTTTAAGAAGAAAAAAAGATCATTCGTAAGGCTCATTTATCAATTCTTTCAAAAGTGTTTGTGTACCTAAACCACTTGTTAGGAACCTTTCTGTTCAGGATTAAAAAAAAATGTCACTTTCGGTTTGGTCTACTTTTCTCTTTCTAAATATTACATTTGTTTATTACATATTGTGCTTTTGATTTTATTTAAGTCTTAAAAAAAAATTGGAATTGTAGTTCATTTTTTTTTTTATGTTTGGCATATGAAAATAAAATATGTGAATTTGACTTTTATTTAATTTATAATAAAGTACATTTAAAAGAAACTATATTAAATATTATCATTATTCTTCTCAACAAATTAACTTATAATATTCTTTTCAAAAAAAAAAAAAAAAAATTAACTTATAATATTCTTTTCTGTAAACTTTTAAAGATTCCAATAGTTTCTCAAACTATAATTGTATGTAATAAATTATTGATTTTTTTTTTATTCAAATATATATTGACTTATTCGACCCTCTTACATCTACTATTTTAATGATGTGTTAAATAGGGGGGATTATAAGCGATTTCATTTAGATCTTTTTTTTTTTTGTTTTAAAAAAAAAGTGATTTCATTTAGATAAAAAGGTTATACATGCCAAATGGAAGTTTCCCCGGTCCGGGTTTATGTTATTGTGTTTATTTTTAAAAAGAGAGTTCTGTAGGGGTTTTTGAAATAGGTCCATTAAACATTTTAATGTAAGATTGTTTTATTTTGGTCCCACAACTTTCAAAAGTACAATTTTAATTTTTAACTTTCCATAAAACTTGAAAATAGTCTAGGATTAAAAAGAGTTGCTTGTCGTCAGACTTAGTATCCTGGTGAAAATTTTCTTTTCTTTCTTTTTGAAAATCGAAAATTTGGAGTTTTACTGCACTATATCCATCCAGAGCCGTCCCAATAGTGGAGTATCATTTGGCATTTTTTATTTTATTTTTTGTTTTTGCCAACTCACCAACATACTAGTGATTAGTGAAAGTTAACTCTTTTTAACCTAATTAGGGACTATTTTCAAAATTATAGGATTGTTTTCTCAAAAAATAAAAAATAAAAAAATTATCGGATTGTTTTGCGAAAGACTAATATAATCTTGGGAAAAATTATCGAATAAAAGAATTCCTCCCAGGATTTTTCTTGACAAATGTTTGATCTTAGACATCTGTAATTTTTCTTTTAAATGGACATCTGTCATTTAATTAAACTATGATTTTGCTTACTTTTTACTACGATATCATGACTTGAGTTCGAATCTTATTATCCTCATTGTTGTTGAATTTAGAAAAAAAAAAACATTAAGAGCCCAACTTACAAAAATAAAAGATAATTTCAGTGTCTAGTGATCATATAAGAATAGCTTTTTCTTTTTTTTTTTTGACAAAAAGATAGCAAAAATTTAGATATTTCAAAATTTATCCATTATAATTAGGAAATTTGCACTCTATAGCAAATTCCCTACCCAACATTAGAATTATAGCAACATTTTAAAAATATTGCAAATATAACAACTTTTTTTCCAGATACTATTGATGGAGTCTATTAGACACACTATTGATAGAGTTTATCAGACACTATTGATAGAGTTTATCAGACACTATTGATGGAGTCTATAAAATCTGATTATGCTATATTTGCAAATTTTTTTATTTTTTTGCTATTTATGTAATTTTTTTGCCTTAGTAATATACATGCAAATTCTCCTTATAATTTTGAATAAAAAAAATTTTCCCTTCTTTTTTTATACAATAATATTGGAAAAAGAGGATTCGAACTTCGAGTTTTCTTCACCATTAATCTAATTAACATTCACAACTATCAAAATTATTATTATTAATAATCAATTAATTAAGAAAATGTCCACCGACTAAAAAAGGTTCAAGATCCACAATGAGAGTACCTAGCAATCGAAAGAAATTAGCAAACAGTTAAAATGGGAATATTTGACGTTGTTTGACCATTAAATACAGTTAAAATTCAGTTAACGTATAATATTTAATGATCCAAAGAGGCTAAATTGTCCTTTAAATCTCAATATTTTTTTAAAAAATATCTATAACCATTCGGGTCAGCTTGTCCCCTCAACTAATGTTACGAGACATATGATCTGATCCTACAATATTTAGATGTTAAAAAAATTTGTAAGAAATTAATTTTTAGGTAAGTAACCATTATAGATTGAATTCATCATCTTATACACTCCCAGACTTCCTCTGATCACTAGGCCATGATAGTTATCTCATTAAATTTAAAACATGACAATTTTTCCTCTCTAACTATTTTTAGCCAAGTAAACTTATTTGCTAACTAATATCAACCTCTATCCAAAAACAGTTTACTTGCACGTTTTTAAATAATAGAGGATAGATTAAAAAAAAAAAAAAAAAAAAAAAAAACCAACATTATAAACTAGGTACCTCTCAAACCCAATCCCAAAAAAAAAAAAAAAAACTCTCAAAACCAACCATTAGGTCTTACCAAACATGGGATGTGATTGATTCCATTAAAACTCAACAAAACCTATCTTCTAATAATATAAAAAGTCCAGCAATGTTAAACATACAAGGAATTTATTTTTCTTGAAATACAAGGGATTTCAACTCCCAAGTTATGTTTACGAGACCAAAAGTTAAGAAACTAAGCCTATATTTAGTAATTACGTTTCGGTTACATGAACTTTAACAAACCCTTTAGCACTTCACAAACATCTCCATGAAGTTTACTCCAACATCTGAGTCAGCAAAACTATCAAATTTCCTAACTTTTCTTTCTTTCTTTTTTCGAAACAAGGGTAACCACACCCGTCCCAAAACCAGACAATGCAGACACCAAGAAACATCAAAGGAGTAATGTCACAAGTAGATTTCGAACTTGAGACCTTGAAATGATCATACTTCCAAAGTCCAAGTCTTCAATCACTGTGCCACCGATTGGAGACTCAAGTTTCCTAACTTTAAGGTCCAACAAGCAAGGGAATAGGCAATGTCCTTGCACTCTTTTCAAGAAAATTCCCACTGTTTTCCTTCCCACAATTAACTGGCCACAGGGTTTAGGAATAAAAAAAAAACCCTGAAATCAAATGGTAAAGGGTACATGTAACGACCAGTTGGACGATGGAGATTGAATGTCTGTGGTGTATATTTATTATTAGTGGAGAATATTGGAAAAGAACAGGGAGGAAACAAACCAGAGCCAGCAACTAAGACACGGAGAATCGAGTCAGAATGTTAGCATTTTTTTTCCTCTTCATTTTATAAGGGTCGTTTTGAGATTCCTACATACACTTTCTTACTTTTTCCCAAACGGGAAAAAAGACAATACTTTTGCGTCAGTTCCACAACCATTGAGAATGACAGAGTAATTGAGAAGGGAGAGTCGGTGTGGTGTACCTTTTTAGTGTATATATAAACACCACAGCCTTGCCCTCCAAAGATTGTGACTTGTGGAGATCTTTGGTTCACTTTCTTGTCCCAAATCTTCTTTTGTTGAGTTCCACCTTGAGTTTGGAGTCCTGCAAAAAAGAGAGAAAAGTAGAAACTTTAGCACTTTGCATTTCATCTTTTGTGTGTCATTTCTATTATTTTCGAGATCGGCGAAATGGCTATCAATCCTCAGGAAGCGATCAGGAAGCTCAAAGCTCTGATGGATCAAGGTCAAATGAACATCTCTGGTCTTTTTTGTTTTACTTGGATTTCAGTTCTGAAAACTTCATTTGATAAAACTGATTCAATCTTTGTCTTTTTGAATTGGAAAACTACAGTTGATCAGCCATTGAAGAAATCCTTTCAGGTTTGCTAGCTTTCTTCATCTTCTTTCCCCCCATCTCCTTGTAGGACCTTTTTCTAATTGATGTTGGATTGAACTCCAAATGACTTCTTTTGAAGCTTCATGTCAATAACATAGAGTGCTCTATTTGCAGAATCTTCATCAAGGATTCTTAACAGAAACGCTGGAGCGTTTTCTAAAGGCACGAGAGTACGATGTCGGAAAAGCCCATAAAATGGTTAGCAACATGTTCTTGTTCAGCTTTTGTAAACATTAAACTCTCATATGCATTAATAAGATAGCCCCCTTATATGCTGACAAGCAATCTCTCTCTGATGTTTCAGCTGGTGGACTGTTTAAAATGGAGGGTGGAAAATGAGATTGACAACATATTAAGGGTAAATGTTTGAACAAGCTCGTTCACTGCGATGGCCTCAAACTCTTTTATTGATATCATTTTGTTATCTGCAGAAGCCTATATTTCCTGCTGGTGTCTACAGAGCAGTGAGAGATTCACAGCTCGTTGGATTTTCGGGTTACTCAAAAGAGGTCTGATTTTGTTCATTGTCCATCTCATTTTAACCAGAAATCATACTTCAAATAAAACATTTCCCTATGATCCTAGACTGCCTTGTTCTAATGAGATTTCATATGCTGCTGGCTTTTCTGACATGAAACTTGTTCTGTTTCACTACAGGGCCTTCCCGTATTCGCAATTGGTGTTGGGCTAAGCACATTAGACAAAGCAAATGTAAGTATTCAGGTTCAGTTCGTCAATCTTCCATACGTATCATCGACCCTATCTGTGAATTTCGATACCATGAACAGCAGCAGCATAGAATTTTGAAAATATCTACTTTAAAAACCAGAGAAATTTGAGAAGCTTATCAAGTTTACTAACCGGTGTTTTGATCTCTCCACAGGTGCACGACTACGTGCAATCGCACATACAGATCAATGAGTATCGGGATCGTGTTATTCTGGTGAGTTACTGAATTCTGGGATTCAACAGAAGTTCCTCTCTTCGATATCATTAACACGTTTTTTGCTGTAGCCTTCTGCATCAAAGAAGTATGGAAGGCCTATCACCACATGTGTAAAGATCTTAGATATGACTGGTCTAAAGCTTTCGGCACTTGGCTACACAAAGGTATTGCAAGTGAAATTTCTTTATGTAAATTTGATTCCATTTCTTGAGGTTCTAATTTGTCTAAATTATTGGCAAATCGGCACGATAAGATCACAAAGTTATTTTCTTTTGTCTAAGTGGAGGATTCTTGTCGGTTTGAATCCCTGCCTCACGATTTTATTTCATTTTAGACTATGTGCGGGAGGACAGGAAAGAAGACAAAAGAAAGAAAGCAAAAGCAAAAGCAAAATTCAAAGCATTTAATTTAGTTTATGAAATCTGTTTTGAAGGAATTTCTTTCTGACCATTACTATAAAGCAAGACCATAATGGTGGAGGACATATTCTCCATAATAAAAGAAACTACAGCAAAGTGGAAAGAAGATTTATGATGTGTTTTGATACCTTAAATACACAATTTATGACTACCGAATCAAGGATTTCACGAATCTCTATGATGTTCATTCAACCGTTCTTGTTTCTGCAGTTATTGACAATTTTATCAACCGTTGATGATTTGAACTACCCAGAGAGGACAACTGCTTACTACATAGTAAATGCACCTTACGTCTTTTCGACCTGTTGGAAGGTAAGCGATTACATAGATTGATCTTGATTGGTTTTGGTCCTTGTGTGTTGCAATAATTTTGTGTTGAACACCTGTAATTGTATGATGACTAAAGTCATATAATATTTTTGACATTGCAGGTTGTCAAGCCTCTGTTACATGAAAGGACAAAGAAAAAAATTCAAGTGTTACCAGGCTGTGGGAGAGATGAGCTGCTGAAGGTAATGCCTGCATAATTTAAAAGATGTAAAAAATGACCAACTCTAATCAAACAGAAAAGATGTAAATGAAATGGACCACTACATGTTTTTTGCGAGAATCAAGCTTTCAGAAACTTTCTATTAAGAAAAATAAATAAACGAGTATGCTATACCAAAGTGTATAAAGCAAGGAACATATGCTATTGTTAAAAAATTAAGAGTGGCAAAGTAATATTTAAACGCTAGTTGGGCAAAATACAATATTCAAATTATGGGATTCCCTACCATATGCAAGTGACGTTGCTTAAATTATTCTCCATTTCTTGTAGGTAATGGATTATTCATCTCTTCCACATTTCTGCAAAAGAGAGAGCTCATTGTCGTCCCGATCATCCGCTCATCAAGGAGTCCAAAATTGCTATTCCATGGACCACCCTTTTCATCAACAGTTATACAGCTACATCAAGCAGCAATCCTTGGTCACTGAACCTGTTGAGCCAAACAGAAAAGGATCTTACCACGTGAATATTCAAGTGCCAGTGTCGAAAAGCAAAGGGGCGGCTAAAACTATTGAAACTGAGTTGCGGAAGTATGGGGGTGGGCTTTCGGATACGTTGATTGAACTCGAAATAATGTAGTAGTTGAAACAAAGGCAACTTTTGAGATAGATTTCTTTCATCATGGTGAATATTCCTTCATTGAGGAGCCGGTGGAAAGGAAACCTGGTTTTATTGATCCTTACACTGTAGCCATTTGGATAGTTTATGATAGTGACATCCAAATCCTTGTTGAAATAATCTAATGATGTATCTTGAAATGTGCCAGTCTATATATAAAGTTTGCTTCTTAATATATAGGCTTTTCATGATTTTTTTTTTTATAATTTCTCACTTTATATTATTTGAATCATTAACAACATAATTACTGAAGTTCAAAGCTTCTAGCTCCAAAATCGAATCAAGTACTATCAATGGCGATTAAAGTGGCAAATTGCGCGATGAATTTAATTCATGATGTTGTGTACTATAGTTAAAACGAACCATCAGGAAGCATATCAAATACAATGTGAGACAGGGAAGCAAATATATTAGATGATCCAAGTTAGAAACTGGAGTTCCTCCACCTTACATTGGTATATTAATAAATATACACAATAAACAAGGACACAACATACCAAAACCAATGGAGGCCCACTCCAAGGTACAGCCGCCACTTAGAGAAGATGAAGACATTCCTATGATAAACCTGTGGCCGTATTAACTTTGAAATCAATCGACAACAACGTGCCCGAAAGTAAGGTTGATGCGGGATGCATCTGCCCCTGAGGCGCTTGAGGACTGAATGCATCCAATCTTGTTGTGTGTACCCTTTCATAACCAAAAGTGAACCATGCTTTAGTACAAATGAGTGTGTATCAGCCACACTGCTTTTCTTCGATTTCTTTCTTGGAGGTTCCTCATCATATCTGCCTGAAACCACATTAAGTAAAACATAAGATGGTTGAACCATTTGCAGTGAAGAAAGCAATTGAGCAAAAGGCTGAAGATTGAAAAATGGGGTTTTCAAAATCAGAACAGAGACAACAAAAACAGATGAAATAGACCAAATACTTTGAGAAGTTTTGTTGGACTTCTTTTTCAACCGGAAGTCTCGCTCACATCCAAATGATACAGAAGCAGTATCCTGGTTCAATCCATAGAGCTTATCATCATCAGAATGCCAACCCATATAATCATTACCACCTTTATACCTATTCAAGAATCAAGAGTAAGCTATTAAAACTACTCCCTGGAAGAGCTTCGTGGACCTTCACAAAGAAAATGGAAGAAAACATTAGAAGCCACTAGTAAAGTGTAAGGTACCTAACCTAGGGGTATATTTGTAATAAGGATATTAGTAAGGGTAGAAAGGTAATATGGCAGAGAGTTAGTTAGTGAATGTGATAAATAGGAGGAAAGAATTGGAAGAGAAGTTATCGAGGTATTTGGAGAGGCTTGGGCTTGGGTTAGCATACTCAAGAGGGAGGGATTTCTAGGGTTAAGCCTAGAGTTTCTTGTAATTTTCATCTGTTCTATCAATATCATTTTGAATCTGTTTTTGTAAGGTTAGAATCCTTACATAAAGAGAACTTGTAGTTAAAGAAGCCAAAATACCATAGTAGTGAAAGATCGAAACAAAAAGTCTTACAGCATTCATAATATTTAAGGATTGTTTTAAGACCATTTGGTTCTAGATTTTTTTTAATTTTAAGATTAACTTTTATCATCAAAAGAGAATTAAGGATGTTAATTTGTTCACATGGTCAATGATCCATGTCTATAAACATCATCCAAATACAACATCCTATTCCAATTCCAAGCATGTTCTCAATGTCCATTCCCATGAAGAAATCACCAACCAAACACAACACAAGCTATCTAATTTAACTTCAGACACCAAAAGCTTTCAACCTAAACCTGCCTCATTCTACTCATATCACTAATAACAGTAGGCTCAGACAGATCAAAACTATGAACATGTAAGCAAATTAACAGGCTACTCCACATTCGAGGCCTAAAACTGCACATAATCTTTCATCTCGATGGCCGACCGGGATGGTCGACGAACTTGATCTTTATCTCTATTTCGCCAGATTCTACATCACGGAGCTTTAACCAAACGCCCTGCGTTACATCTCCTCCATCTGTGCAACTAATGCTGCTGTCCCTAGCCAAGCAGTTATTGATGTCTGGAGTAACTTTTCTTAACATTGTTACCCCAGACGAAACTCCAGGTACCCGTCGCAATCTAGCAGCCGAAACTATAGGTTTAAGACTGAGCTCTGCGTGTCCCATCTTGTCATCCGACTTGAACCGATCTTTGTCGAACACTTCCTGCAGAAACATTTGGTAGTTTAGTGCTGATTCTTGGAAGAGTATGCATTATTCACTCCCGCAAGAGAAATAATTCATACTTTATGCAAATTCAATTCAATGAGTATTTTACAAAACAAGAAATGATCAAGCATTGTTCTAATTTCATTTCTAGTACTTCAGTTCAAGAAATAGAACAGACTGCAGGGCTACAGAATATGGTGGAAAATAAAAATAGAAGTAAAGACAAATGAACAATCAAGAACTTTGCTGACACAAACATTAGATAGCCTAGCTAAACAATAAACATTTCTCAAAAAAAAAAACAATATGCACTCTTTCACTGACCACAACTAGTTTGTAATGGTACTAATGAATTCCAATACTTTAATAAGGAATCATATCAATTCAAAGTTATGGAATTTTGCAGAATTAGTGAAAGAAATGGATGAGTAAAATGTAGCAAGGACCATCTCAATGAACATAGACAATATCAAAAAAATGAAGAGCAGAATCTTACGAATGTCAGATCTTTGACAGGTTGGGTGAGGGAGAAGCTTAACTCTTCATTCCAAACAGGGTTAAGGCAGCTGTTGATAACTTTAGTCTTTGCTGTCTGAAAAAACATAGTTATGACTTTCAATTACTTAACTAAACCAAATCAGAACATCTGTATGTCCAAATAAAAATGAACACTATACTACCATCCTCTGTTAACCTAGTGGTCAAGAATGCCGTAGAGAACTAAGATTATGAGTTCGATCCCTAATAAAACCCACCTATTAAGGATCCCACATTAGAAAGGTGAAAAGACCTCCTAACATTTATAAGATAGATGAGTTAATCCAGCTCATTGCCAGTTAATCTTGAGATGGAACTTCAAGTTATCTAATATGTTATCAACGCCAATTAAATCCAAACAGATACTCGGTCCAATAAAATGAAAGTTGGGATCGATGTAAAGAATGGTAAACCCAGAGAGGTACCGACTCGAGGGGCCTTATTGAGAATCCTAAGTTGGAGAGGTGAGGAAACGTCTAACATTTATGAGATAAGAAAGGCTACTCCACTCATCAATTTCACATGCTTTCTTTGAAAAAACAAATATTTTAGTGTAGAAATAGTCGAAGTGCGCATAAACACTTTACTAATATTAAGAAGGAAAAAAAAAAGACTTTAGAAGAAGACAGGGCGAGAAACAACCTGATTACCCAACTTGACAATAACATAAGGATCACTACTCTTGAAATCACGAATTACTAGTTTCTTCCCTTGAATCACAAGCACTTTAAGCAACCCCAATGGCTCTCTAGTTAGTTCACCTTCCATAGCAAAGGCAGCATCCAACTACACGAGAATCAGAGCCAGAAAAGCCACAAGGCCCAAAACATAGGATTATAGAGTGAAAAAAACAAAAATGAGTTCACCAAACAAACAAACAAACCAAAACATCAGGACCCATTACTTGAACCATTATGAACATGAAGAGAAGATCAAAGAAACAAGAAAAGGGGAAACCCCAGAGACCAAAAGGGGAAGAAATGAACATACCAGGCAGGATTAGAAGCAGAGATGGAAGAAGTGTGAAGTTTGAAAGGGAAATTAAAGGGGTTTGTGAGGAGTTGGTGGGGGGTGTAATTCCATCGAACAGTTGGTGGGCATAATGAAAAAGTGAGGTAATTTCAAACAGAAATGGAAAATGGAAGAATGGAAAGTGATGGTGAATCTTGAAGAACGAGATTTTGACGAGAAATAGAAAGAGTCATGGTTGGTGGGGCATGATGAATTTTGACTGGAGTTAAAGGGGTTGGAATTTGGAGAAGCATGTTCAAAAATTAAGATTCTTTGTCATTGTCCAGCTCAGCATGTCGACTTTGAAGTTTGAATAAATCAGTAGAAGAGGAATCACACGTGTGCTTACACGTACACATAGGGTGAGTGTTTTTTCTTTTTCTTTTTCTTTTTTCATATATATATATATTTATATATTTCAAATAGTTGCCAAACGGAAAAATCAATTTTTTTTTTTATATACTATTCATTCAGTCAAACCTTTTATTTTTAGAAAAAGCCTCTTGTTAAGTGACACTTTTTTTTTTTAAACCTTGTCAAATGTCACTAATAACTTATAAAACACAAATTATAATTTCATTTTTTCTCTTAAGACAGTTTTTAAGTTCTAAGTTAAATTGTTAATCACTAAATTGAACTAGAACGTTATTTTTATTATCATCTCAATTCTCAACAAAATTTTGAATAGCAAACTAAATTACCCTAAATACTTCATTGAATTAAATTAGTTTGGTAATTTAGTTTTAAAAAAAGGGGGAAGTTCGTCAAATTTTAGAAAAAAAATTATAACCCAATTAAGTTAAATGGATGATTTTGATCAAATTAAATTGATTGAAAATAAGTAATTCTCGGTATAAAATTAAAATATTTTGATATATATAATTTTTAAAAGAAATTGGTTTATGTTTTTCCCATGACTAAACCCATCAGCCAATTTAGATCACTACCAACATTTATTTTTCACGTGCAATCCAATTACAGGTTGTGACAAAAGGCCAAATATTTAAATTTGACTGTTAATTAATTATAAATAAAACCAAAATAATATGGAAAAGTTTAAACGGGAGAATCACAATAGGATAGTATTTTTTTTTTTTTTTTTGAAATACAAATTCGAGGAAGAAACCAAAAACCTTACATAAAGAATAATACTATTCTCAAAAAAATAAAAATGAAATCAATTTTTAAAATCAAACTCGTTTCTTTATATGAAGATATCTAATATTACCCACGAAAATTTACATAACTTTCCCGCGTACTCTCGTTGTTTGGTGTCTGCTGAGTTGACACTGAGCCGTTGTTATGAGTTTTATTTGTTTATTTGATTTCCCCCATGATTTATTTTTCTTTAATCCATAATTTTGCTCAAGAACAATGGGGTTCTTGTTTAGGTCACTCACTTGAGTAAAGACATTTTCTTTGATTGAAACAGTCATTTCCCCGAAAATAAGAAATGTTATATCAAAGTTTTTCATCCATTTTTGAAGCTAATCTAATTCATAGTTTTTGGGTTTTTTTGATTTAAGAATGCGAGGTTAAGAAATGAAAATGAAGGAAGAAGACCAAGATAAAGAAAATGACAATTTTATTCCTTCGTATCTTACTTAAATTAGACATAGAGGGTTAATTGCTACACTTATCAAATTTGAGGGAGGTAATTGATTAAATTAAAAGTTTAAGGGTGTAATTATTACAAATACCCTAATTTAGGGGTGATTTGTGCAATTTTCTCTACTTTTTTTTTTAAATGAGAAAAGAATAACGAATAAAAATTTCATGGGTCCAATGAGTCGACGTGGCCAATCCGCAGCCTATTAGATGTATGTGTATTTTTTTAATTGATTTATTTTATTTTTATAAAGTAGCCTCTTAGATTCTTGCATGGGCATGGGATTAATGTAAAAGTCTATTTTTTTTTTATATCAATCAAAATCAGTCATATTTCCTTCTTTGAATAAAAAAAAGTCCAAATCCAACTGCATTTCCATCGAAGGTGATTGAAAACCCCCCAGAAATTAATTAGAACAAAAAACTCAGATTAAAAAAAAAACAGGAATTTTCAACCACAGCCACAGCGATAGGCTTCATGATCAGATCCCTTTTGTGTTCTTCCACTTTTATGCCCATTTCCAGACCCATTCTCGCTGCCCTCTCCCACTTTTCCTCTGTTCTTCATTGCCCAGGTTCTGATTTTCACTTTTCTGGCCCTGCCCCCCAACTTTATGATGCTAATGGACATGGGTTTTTAGTTAATTTACTAATGCTTTCTGGGGTTTTTATTGTTTTCGATTTCGAAATTTACTTCACATTTGATTCTTTGTTGCGATCTTGCTTGGGATTGATTGCAAATGTTAATGCGGTTTTGGGTTTTGCTTGTTATGTGGGATTGTAGGGTCTAGTGCTTTGATTCTAATGTGTTTTGTTTGTTTTACCTCACTTGAACGATGTAATGATTGTTTGGTTGGCTAGTTTGTAGTTGAAAGGTCTGTTTTGTTTGTTTGTT
>JBBMEF010000025.1:7194740-7214009 GCA_037832685.1 Sicyos baderoa
TTTGTTTGTTTGTTATTGATATATACACATCTCGGAGTGTCCCCAAGGGGTGGCACAATGGTTGAAGACTTGGGCTTTGAAGGTATGCTCCCTTTAAGGTCCTGGGTTCGAGACTCACCTGTGACATTACTCCTTTGATGTCTCCGTTGTCTGACCTAGGGACGGGCGTGGTTACTCTTGTTTCAAAAAAAAATATACCCATCTCGGAGTTGTAATTTTGAGTTGAGGTTCGTTGACTTGAGATATGGCCCTCAATCAGCTTCTGTTTTTTACAATGAACTTTGTGGATTCTTGTTGTTGAGAATGATGCCTTTGTACTATGTTGCCTTACCATTGCTTAGTCGGGTCTTGCTTTCCGGTCACTAAGCCTTTGTATTCGTTCTCCTTAATAAAAATGTTTTCTTCTCTGCGAGTAATAGTGAATCATAGTGAACCACGTAAATCATTGTGTTTTGCCTCACGTTTTCTGTATTTTGTTGATTGTTGTTTTGGTTTCCATACCACTGGTCAAGGAAATTAAACGAGAATCAGCTTCTGAAGTGTTTTTGTAATTGGAGAGATTGGCATGAAACTAATTGAGTCGTGTAATCTCAGGCATTGGGGTCCGAAATTCAGCTTCATTTTGCAGTAAATCCTTATCAGTTTCTACTAAGTCACTATTTTCTATGGAGCAAGCCCTGGCTGCAAATGAGGTTCAACAGGTTGAACTACTTGATGCAACTGATGATATCCATGGAGGCGTTATCGTGGAAATGAATAAACCTATGGACTCTGAAGTATTTGTGCCTATCCTTAGAGCTTCAATTTCACACTGGAAACAACAGGTGGCCTGGCCGTTCTTAAATTGATGAGTTCATTTCAATTGTGGACAGTTTTTTCTCTTCTGCTTATCTTAGTGCACACCTTCAATTAGTATAAGATCATGTTTACTCCATTGCCATTTCTTTGTTAAGTGGAATGGTAGGCAAGCTTCTACTTTTGCCTGAAAGTTTAATGCCACTGTAAAAAGTAATCAATTTCTGTTTATGGTTTTGATACATCTGCCATTTCTTTTGACTTCATTATTGAGCATGTAATTTCAAGCATCCTGCTTCTTAATTAAACGTAAAATTTTCTAAAACCCTTCATGATGTAGTAGATAACTCTGTCAACTGGTAGTTACCGCTTATCGGTTTCGATGCGTGTATGGTAATGTGATGATTGCATTTCCGCCATGCCTCTAGTGTTGAAAATTACCCTTTGTACTTGACATTCCAGTGCTCTTTCGCACCAATGGTGTTTTATATCATTTGCATGAAGTAAAATTTCTGGGGATGCTCTGGCATTGCTGTTATTCAGTCATTCATATTTCATATTATATCCTTTTTGTATTCATGATAAACAAACCTTTTTCAGGGAAAGAAAGGTGTTTGGTTTAAACTTCCTATTGAGCTTGCTAATCTTGTTGAAGCTGTTGTTAAGGTGATATTCTGATGGCGTTTCTTTTATCGTTTTGACAGTGGATTTTGGAACTTGCCCATCAAGTGCTGCTAGCAAATATGTTTATTCTGTATAGTATAGTTCTTTGATCAAATATTGTTCTTTATTCAGGAAGGATTCTGGTACCACCATGCAGAGCCGAAGTATTTGATGCTTGTGTATTGGATACCAGAAGGTACTCACACACTTCCCGTAAATGCTACCCATCGAGTTGGCGTTGGTGCCTTTGTCTTGAACGACAACAATGAGGTATATTTCCATGCAACTTATTATTGCAGTGCACCCATAAACAAAGCTTAGTTCATGGAGAACTCTTTTTATATGCTTTACTCGTAAAAAGATGAGCAGTGTTTCTGTATTCATGTAATGCTGCAAGCCTGTAACAGGGGGTGCTTTTTAAGGTTGAATGAACTCAATTTTTTTATAAAAAAATATGAAGCTTAGGCTTTCACTAAAAATTATGTCAGTTTAGTTGTTCAATTTGAAGGGAAACGCTGAGAAAATCCGGATAAGTAACCTAGTGGAAAATTTAGGATTTCAGAAATAGAAAAATGTTTTATGTTTGGTGATTTGGATTGCATTTAGGTTGAACTTATCTTGTGGTTTATTTACAGTCCTCAATCAGACTCAATTCTGTGTTATCAACCCTTTTCAGTTATTAATAAAATGAACTTCTCTCTGCGTCTAGATAAAGACAGTTTCATTTTTCATGCAAGAGAACATAGTCGATTTCTTGAGTCAGTTCTTGTTTCGTTGACAGGTTTTTCATAAGTTTCTCATAGTCATATTTCTCTAGTTAGTTAAAACCGCCAAATGATAAGACCATTATTTTCCAATGGCAGATGGTCATTGTGGATATTACTTGTGATTAGTGGCTGATATCATCACATTTGATATCTGTATGGAATTTAAGTCGTAATTCCTTAAACTGGCCAGTCTTTAACATGTATGGCAGAGTGAACAACTTTCCCTTTTAATATTTCAATGCATTACTGCACATATATCTGGTAGCACTTGTTTGAATAACTAAATTGTTGTATTAGCTTTTACTTTATAATCTTTTGTATGCATTCATTTCAAGAAGAACAAATGTTCCTGAAGTGTCTTCTTGTGTTGGTTGTTCCTAATCCAAGTCTGTGGTGTCATTTGTTGAAATTTTTTGTTTTAGGTACTCGTGGTTCAGGAAAAGTTTGGAGTGCTCAAAGGGACTGGTTTATGGAAGTTTCCCACAGGAGTTGTGGATGAGGTAAATAGTTTTTTATACGCCCTGATTCCATATCTGCATATAAGATCTTTGGAATCTTCCACTTACTTCACTTGATAATATCAAGGGGGAAGATATATGCAAAGCTGCAGGGAGAGAAGTTAGAGAAGAGACTGGTGTAAGTGAAATAAGTTGCATGATCATATAAGCTGTATTGTCTGGCTAGCAGTGGTTTATCATGTTAATCCCAATAAGAAGTTATCCTAAAGTTTACAGGCTTATGCTTCTACAGATTGAAACAGAATTCATTGAAGTTTTAGCCTTCAGGTATGAAATTACACTTATCAGTAGCATTCCGAATCGACGTTCCCAAGGGCCGGCCTCGTTGGTTGAGGTTTGGAGTCTCCAAGGTATGATGCTTTGGAGGTCTCAGGCTCGAAACCCACGAGAGAGCTTAATTGTAAAATCTCTTGTAGTTTCTCGGGTCCGGTCTTTGGGACAGGCCTGGGCGCGGGTGCTCCCGGATATGTAGTGGGGTCCGATTCCCCGTTATTAAAAAAAAGAAAAAGAAAGAGTAACACTCTGAATTGTCCCCTAGGAATGTGATTTTTTGTTCAGTTTTTTGTTTTCTTTCAATTTTTGCAGACAGACTCACCAAGCATTCTTTGGGAAATCTGATTTGTTCTTCGTTTGCATGTTGAAACCACTAACCTATGAAATAAGCAAGCAAGAATTGGAGATAGAGGATGCGCAGGTATGTCCAGGGTTCCTAGGCAATACAAACAACATAAAACTGAAATTCATAATTACATCAACATGTTATGTAACAGATTGAATGTGCTCCTAGTGGCCATAAGCTAGAAACATGATGCACACATTATAGTACATGCTGAATCCGTTGCCTAAAAAACTTTCAAACCTGTCTGAATGTTATGAATGTTTCTGGTGAAATAACCATCTGTTCTAGTTGAACATTGGTTATGTTCAAATGCAATGCTGGTTAGTCCTTGCAGTTGCATCTGATGAAAAAGACAGCAAGCAAGAGTAGAGAGTTGCAACATTAGCTGCCATTTTTTCTTGTGTAATTTTGTGGAATTGTTGTCATTGCAGTGGATGAAATTGGAGGACTACTCCACTCAACCGCTGCTCGAAAAATTCGAAGTACTGAGATACATCAACAACATTTGTGTCACAAAGATTCAGAAGCAGTATTCTGGATTTTCTCCTGTGCTCACTTCTGAGGCATTTTCGAACAAAGGAAACTTTTTGTACCTAAATGAAAACGACCTGAACAGGCAATGAAGTCTCTCGCCATCAGTCCATGATATCTACCATACTTCATGAACTGTTCTGAGATCAACATTTGATTCATAGATGTATACAGGTTGCAGAAACCATTCAGTAGCTCGATCCCGTGCACGGAAGGTAGTCAGGCAAGGATATTACCGGCCGTATGTTCGAAGCATACTTACACGCAGTCATGTGATCATTGTCAACGTTTCAAGTAGCATCAATCTTGTTTCCTTGCTTCTTCATTTTGTTTTAACTGTCAAACCAGAAACTTGTTTCTAATATTTAAAACTGGAAAACTTTTGTACCTTCCCAATGGACTCTTGATTGAAATAAGAGAAAAACAATGATGGTAAGAAAATAAACAGAATTAGTTTCATACAATTCTCTCCTCCTTACTTTGATTTGTCTCTCTGTCCTTACATTTTTAGTTCGAACAATAATTTGGATGAAAATTTAATCCCATAATTTTTTGGTATTGCTCTTGCTAATATGACTCTTGGTGCTATGAGTTTTATGGTTTTTTTTTGTATACAACAATATTGGGGAAGGGGAATTCGAACTTATAACCTCATGATTACTAAGTTGTATAAGATGTCGTAATACTATGTTTTTGTCGGCAAGTTTTATGGGTTTCACAAATTTTCCTAGAACTTGAAGTATAACCCTTCCTTTAATGAATAACATATTTAAAAAGAAATGAGTGAACTTTTTATATTACTTTCTACTAAAATCCAAAAAAAAAGAGAGAATAATTTAGCTACATTCATTTCATACAATTCCCATAAATAACCCAAATTCCCATAAACCAAGAAGGAAAAAAGAAAAGAGAAATAGGGTTGTGGAATAAAATGTGTCATTGTCACTGCAGAACTAATTGGCTCCAACGTTGAAAGATGCGAAATTGATGTAAAAAACCAAAGAAATTGGATCAGAGAAATAAGGAAAGCTGTGAAAATAGCAAAAATGGAGATGAAGACTTTGTCAATCACGAGCCCATCATCCTTGGCCCACCATTCGATCTTCCTAACTCATCGGAGAACAAAACATTAATCTTTTTCTTCACTTTGTTTACAGTTTCTCCTCGTAAAAAAACCCATTTCCATCCATCCATCAATTTGTTTGTTTTCTGTAATTTTTTTATACCCTTTTGATTGTTTTTGCGATTTCTGTAACATGAACTAGGAAAATGAAGCTTAGGATTACAAGGGTTTCTCTTCGATGTGGTCCCTAATCACTTGATTTTTTTTCTTTTTCTGTGGAGAATCGTTTCCCCCCCCCTTTTTTTCTTCCTTTTTCGCCCCCCACAAAGGGTTCTACAAGTGGGTTTTTTATATACTTGCCATTTATTCTTGTTTTTATTAATGGGGAATGTTAATGGGAGAGAAGATGAGGATGGCAACCCATCTGGTGCTGAGGAAGAAGATGAGGAAATCGGTAGTGGTGGTGGTGGTCAGAGGAGTTTGCCGGAAGGACTGGCGGCGCCGCCCGATGCCCACCGTAGCTACCACGGCGTCGATCCGCCGGCCGAGCTGATGGGCCATTCCCCTCCTCGTAGCCCTCGTGTTATTCCATCTCCATTGATGTTCACTCCTCAAGTGAGTAAATTCTCTAATTTGATGAAATTGATATCTGGTGGGGATGCTTGATTTAGTGTGTGTTATTGGAAATGCCTTTTGTTTCCTTTTTTGATAAGGTTGTGTGAGGAATCTTGGCCTTTTTTGTGCCTTTACTTTACCTGCATAGTATATGTTTGATTTAAGTCCAACATGAATAGATGGAGATTTGGTGAATCTACAGGGCTATTATTATTACAATTCTTTGTGCAAATTTGGTTGAATTGAATTGAATACCTCGAACTTTAGTTTTCTCATTCTTGTTGTGCTGTTTAAGATTACTGGGAATCATTGTGCAGAAGGCATCTTGATTTAAGGATCCATTTTAGCAAGTAGATTGAATTTAAAAAACTTGCAGGAAGATGAAAAAATTGCTCTATCATCCTCTCAATCTGAGTTGTAGAGGGATAACTGACTGGGAATAAAAGGGCAGAAAATTGATTTTTTTTCTTTGAACTTATCTAACTTGCAATTACATTTGAATGCTTAGTCCCCTCAAGGGCTGGTGTGGTGGTTGAAGGCTGAGCTTTGAAGGTGTGCTCCCCTCAAGGTTCCAGGTTCGAGATTTATTTATGAGTTTAATTTGTAGACACCTCATGTGTCTTCATTCCCCCGATGTCTCCCGATGTCTGGCCTAGGGACGGGGCGTGGTTACTTTGGGTATAGTAGAGCGAATTTCTGATTTCCCAGTTTTCAAAAAAATTTACTTTGAATGCCTAGAAAGTTTACCAATTTTGGGGTATGGAAAACAGTCATTGATTTTACTAGGTTAGGCTGTGGGACATTCTGTGATCTCTCTATTGGTTTCTTTTCTTCAATTTTTGCACCTTCCATACTTTGTCTTTGCAAGTCATGATTTTGAGTTCTATCTATCTTAACAGGTACCGGTCGTTCCATTGCCAAGACCCGATGAGGTGCACAACTCAAGCCAGTCTTGGATGAATAACAGTACATGGGTTGACGACGTTAGCAGCGAACAAGGAATCCCGACAATGATTACTTGGAGTCATGGAGGCAAGGAAGTAGCTGTTGAGGGATCTTGGGATAGCTGGAAAATGAAGTTTGTTGCTCGTTCTCTTGATTCATAGTTTGATTTTTATTCGATGACTGTCGTCTGATACCTAATGTTTTTTTCCTGATCAGGATACCCTTGCAGAGATCCGGGAAGGACTTCACGATTATGAAGGTACTACCTTCTGGTGTTTACCAGTATAGGTTTATTGCTGATGGACAATGGAGACATGCTCCTGACTTGCCTTGGGCCCAAGATGATGCAGGCAGTTTTTACAATATCTTGGACTTGCAGGTCAATTTCTCTTTTTTGCTGACCACTGCTTATGAATGGAAATAGGAAAAACCTATTACCATCACTGATTTTACCGTTGGGACTTAGATGGAGGATTTTTTATGAAACTTGGTTATGTGAGCTGCATCAAAGTTGATCATTTTTGTTATTTTTTGTTTAATTTTTTAAGTGTGGAGGTTTCGATCTGGAACTCAGGATTGAGAATCAAGTTCCTCTCATTCTGAGATTACCTTGGTTATGATGATGTTACTGTTTTTTAAAACCCAAACTATCTTGTTTCAAGAGAACTAAGCACATAGTAACTTCCTTAGAGAAAAAGAAATTAATGACCAAGTTTGTACCTTCAGATGAATTTCTCTTATTCTGTCCAATAAGCTTGATAATCAACTAATGTGAACTATGATTGCAAAAATATTCAGTTTTCCCATATCTGCATATAGTTTCAGTGTTTTGATTGGGTCAAACCTTCAATTCATGCTTTATCTGACACTGTGGTGCAACCATTTAATATCTTTCTAATCTTTCATTTTTCGTTTTTTTTAATTCATCAACATTTAGGGGTGGAGGGATTGAAACTCATAACCACTTGATTATCCGTTCATATATTGTAACATCTTGGTTGAATAATCGTTTTATCTGAAAGTATGAGTTGAGAATGATACGAGGCCTTTAATAGAAATTAGAATGAGGATTCTGCCAATTCATACACAAAAATGGATGCCACACCAGTCATTTTGGTGTTGTATAGGAAATCTATGCAAGTCATTTAGTCACACTTCTTTTCTTTTTTTTTCTTTCTTCTTTTGGGGCATGCCACAACGCTTTTTTGGTGGTGGCAGTAACTTTAGAATAAAAGCTTATAGAACTTATTTATTGATGAATGTTGCAGGATTACGTCCCAGAAGACATCGAAAGCATTTCTAGCTTCGAACCTCCTCAGTCCCCAGAGTCAAGTTACAACAGTTTGCAGCTTGGATCCGAAGATTATTCAAAGGAGCCACCATTGGCTCCTCCACACTTGAAAACCACACTCCTCGACATGCCTTGTCCTTACAATGAGATTTTACCTCCTTTATCGAGACCTCAGCATGTAGTGCTGAATCATCTTTACATGCAGAAGGAAAGGGGCGGCCCCTCTGTCGTGGCACTCGGGATGACTCACCGATTTGTAGCGAAGTACGTAACTGTGGTCCTCTATAAATCCTTGCAGAGATAATGTAGTGTAGGCACATCCAGTGTAATGAAATTTAAAATCTAAAGCCATTTTTCCTTACTGTAGCTTTACATGGTATTGATGCCATTTCATTTTAACACTTCTGAATCAACCAGGAAGTCTGAATGGATCGTTCTTCAAGACTCTGTACTTTACATAATGCAATCTCTTTTTGATCTGACATGCATTTTAACCATTTACCAATTTTCCCCATCATTGTGGCAGGATTATTCATCTCTCTCTCTCTCTCTCTCATTTTCTCTCATAACATTGTAGTTTTTGCTAGTGAATCAAATCTATTTGGGATGAAAATAGTCTTAAAATATTAAGCCATTGTGTATTTTTAGAGAGACCAGTTGTTCTAGTAGAATGGAGTTGAAAATATGAAGCCATGAGAGAGATTAACATTAACCATTAACCATGCATACATTAACACGGATACAAAGTATCTCAGAAGGTACAAACGACAAATTCAGCCATACTGCAATATAAATTATTATTCTGGAATACTACATTATTGAACATCCATTCGGGTTTTCGTCGCTGAAAATCCGCTCGGGGTAATGATATGCATACTCGGTGTAATGCTTGGTTGGCCAGTGCTCAAACCTTTTGATGTCAAACTTGTCATTTTCTTCCTTTTCTTCTTCCTGAGTCTCTTTCTTCTCCTCAGCTGGCTTCTCTTCAGCCGCCGGTTTTTCCTCTTCCTTCTTCTCCTCTTCTTTTTTCTCCTCTTCCTTCTTTTCTTCCTCCTTAACTACTATGGAAGCTGGCTTTTTGGTCCTCTTTGAGACCTTGTCGACAAGCGTTGTCGGATCCATAACCCCCTTTACGATTACCTGATTGTTGCCCAGTTCTGTTACCACAGACTCTACACCTGCAACAAAACAACTTCATTTTTCTTTCATGTTTTTACTATTCATCATTGCATTTTGCTCTCTTTATTCATTAAAGTACTGGGATTTGTACCTTTGATCTTCCTGATTCGCTTCCTTAAACCTTGAGCACAAGCCTCACAGTGCATCTGGACTTGGAGCACCACTGTTACAACTGCTGGAGGTGGAGGAGCCTGCAACAAAATTTCTATCTTTTATTGAAAGTTTTAGACAATATTAACAGATTTAGTGACAGGTTGAGGTTAAGATAAATATAATTCAACTAACATAAAATGTGTGCTCATAACTCAAGAGTGTAGGAGATTTTTCCCCCTTTTGTCTTTGCTTAAACTAGTCGGTCCCCGCAAATGAAATAAAGACCCGTAAACCGAACGAAACGATTGGTACGTGGGTTGAAAAGAAAAAACAAAAATCGAAAAGAGACCCGTGAGTAGATGGCAATGTGTATGTGCATATTATGGATGTAGGGTCAAAGGGTTTTGGACAGCCATAAATAAGAGCTACAGCAACATCCAACCCACCTCTGTGTTGTGTAATGTGCATTTGTGTGGAACAAGAGATAGCTGTTCAGATAGAAACAGGGAAGGCTGAGAGGGGAATGAGGTGGAGTGGGGTCTCCATTTTCAAGCCTTTTGTTTTGTTTTGTTTTGTTGTTTTCATGTCAGTTCTTCCAACTCCCACTCACCAAATTCATTCACTGCCCTCCCTCTCTCTCTCTCTCTTTCTCTTCATTTCCAACTTTGAAACTTTTCTACACTTTTCATTTCAACTTCCCTATTCTCATCCTATATTCAATCTTTCATTCATTTCTCTGACAGCAACAAAGGACCCAATTATGAACACAGACAAGAAACAAAGGCAGAGGCTATTGACTCCTCTTAGTTTATCTTTAATTTTTTTAGAAGTTAAAGATTCTCAATTCTCTTTAATTTCCTCATTTACTATATATGTATGTGTTGTTAGAACATAAAATTCTGCTCCTTTTCTGCCAATCTCTGCCCTTGGAGGTAGTTGAAGAAGCAAGATGGTATGAATTTGTATGGCAAAATCCCATCCTTCTTGTTTGTCTATTTTGCATATCATACTCTTTGTTTTTAATCATCCTTCTGTTGAATTTTATTATTAGTTTTAAAATACAACCAATATAAGTTGTTTTCTTCTACACATCACATAGGAGCATTGTTTTTTCTTTTAACCATGAATATCTCTGCCAGCTTACGTGCACCTCGACTATTCTCCGGGGACATTCGTCTAATCCTACAATATTTCTTAGGTAGGTAATCACCCTGAATTGAATCCATAACCTCTTAGTGTCCTAAAGCACTCTTTGACTGCTAGGTAAACCGATGATGATTTTGAAAATTTACAAACTATCCTTTTAGTTCATAACAGAGATCAACAAAGAGTAAGTGTGATTAGCAATTAAAACATCATAACATAGGAACCTAACTTTCAACTTGAGCCACCCTTTTAAGCTCATTTTTATCTTTTCTTTTTATAAGTTTAAAAGTGAAGGCTAAAGTGAAAGTTGAAACTTGATAACTTTACCTCTTCCTTTTTCTCTTCCTTTGGCTGTTTGTCATCTTCTTTAGGCTGTTCTTCAGGAGGCTTAGGCAATGGTGAGATCAGCTCAACTTTTCTTCCACTTTTCTTCTGTAATCTCTCATAAACTTTCAAAGGATCTGCTTCTTTCCCTTTCACTACCACCTTCCCTGCTCTGCTATCTGTTTTCACACTCTCCACTCCTTCAAAACCAAAATTGAAGAACACCCTTACACTCAAAAATCAATATTTTCGTCGAGTTTACGATGTAAAACTATCAGTCACATTGTTTTCGAAAAGACAAAAAAAACTCACCTTGGAACCCTTTGAGAGCTCTAGCGACTTTTCTAGCACAGGCTTCACAGTGCATATCAACTTTGAAGACAATATCTGAGGGTGGTTCTTCTTCTTCTTCATTTTTCTTATTGTCTTCTTGTTTCTTTTCTTCTTCTGTTGTTGCTGCTGCTGATGCTGATTCAGTTGGTTCCTTTTTTTCTTGTTTGGTTTCTTCCTTCTTTTCATCTTCTACTTCTTTGTTGTTGATTTCCTGTAAAGGGTATCCAAGAAAAGCAATATTTTCAAAGGGGTTATAGTGCAAAGTATGTAATTATCAGAGTGAAAGTGAGAAATTTGCTTACTTCACCCATGGCTGAGACTAATGGGGGAATTGGAATTGCAATTGAAGCTAAAAAATGAAGCAACTTGGAGTTGGGTTTTGGTGTTCAGTTGTTCTGTTTTTGAGTGTGGATTTATGGGTGTGGAGCAATGGGGGTTTGAAAGGTGGGGTAATCTGCAAATCTGACATGGAGGAATTTAATGCAGCCTACCCATATGTTCCTTTTATCTCACTCAAACTTTACAATTTTGTCCCTCAATTTCTTCATAATTACTAGTCCACGCATGTGGTGCACCGATGTTAAGGATCAATCAACAACATTTTTTTGTTATTGTATTTGTACCTATGGTGTAATAGCTAGATGTCAAGAAAATGAATAAAAAACTAATTTTTAAGTAAGTGGTCTGTATGAATCGAATTTTATCCATTTTTAATTTTTTAAAATCGTTTTAATCATTATATCACTTTATAATGATTTGATTCAGTTAATTAAAAAATTTCAGTCAATTATAAATTGTCATGTCATTATTCAAAGTTTAATGAAGAAATTAAATTAAAATTTTGAGACAATATCTCTCAAATTAATTCAGGTCAAAAGTTGGTTATCTTGAATTTGAGTCAAAATTCAACTAGACTAAAGTTCATTTAGTAAACCAAGTCCATAGTCCATAGAGTTCTATAAATAGAGAAGTTTTCCTTCATTTGGAAGGGGGACGATTCTGAAGTTCCAAAGAGAATTCTACCAAACTAAAACTCTCCAAATCTTCAAGGATCAAAATCACTTTAAAGGTCAAGAAACTTCACAAACAAATCAGCAACCAAACACGAAGAATGCACATCATGTTCATCAAGCAGATCATCAAAGAAGATCAACAAGTCAATAACCGATCAAATATCAACAAGTCAAAAACCAATCATTAAAGAAAATTAACAAGCCAACGATCGATCAAATATCAACAAATCAAATATCAATCATAAAAAAGATCAAGAAGTCAACAATCGATCAAAGACCAACAAGACAAAGATCGATCATACAAAATAATCAATAAGTCAAATACTATTTCAACATCAACAAAGTCCATCTTAAGAACATGCTATAAAACTTTCAAGACAAATTCAACCTCAAGAACAACAAAGCCTCTAGAGACAAACTCCACCTTGAGAATAAACTCTATCACGCTCAAGATATTTGAATATGAGCAAGAGAGAAAAAATCAAATAAATAAATTAAAGATCGTACTTCATACTCGCACAAATCATCAATAATTCTAAAGCAAAGAGTTTATAAGTATAAAAAATAAAGTCGGACAAAAATTTCATATTAATATAGATAATAAGACGAATGTAGCTCAGTTAGATTTAAAATATTTTGCTTGACCTCCATAAAAAAAAAATCTAATACTTCCTCTATTCCATTTCTACTAATTATTTTAACAAAAAAAAGGAAGAAAAATAGTAAGAATTTTGATAAATTTATAATATTTTATTTTTATATCGGTCACACTTTTACCGGAGAGCGCCTAATATTCTCCCTCATTAAATTGTCAAAAAAAATAGAGAAAACTTTTAAAAATTGATAGAGAAAGTGTATAACATTCCTTAATAACAATAACAATAATATAATAATAATAACAATAATAAGCATTAAAGAGAGTGTACAAGAAGATCTATACTAATATTTTTTTTTAAGTGCAATCTACTTATTGATATCTATACATATTTAGGACAACTTACTCAATTATCTAAGGAGCAACCGAGAGAGCATAAAATCTCTTTAAAAGGTTCCACAAGTATTTTCTTTTTTCATTCTTTGGATTTTTGTAAAATTTAGTGAGCCGCCACGAACCATTAATATTATTGATCATCAAATCAATATGTTCAAATGAGAAAGAAGTCAATCGAACATAAATCATAATATTCCTCTAATCATCAAGTCACGACTATAAACTCCTTGTTAGAGACGTAGAAGTAATTATCCTAATTCATTGCAAGCTTAACTTTGCTCGTAATTATCATAAATCATTGATATATTTTAATATCATATATTTAATACAATATTAAAATATATTAATAATTCATACAAATATTTTAGCAAGTTTTTCTAGAAAAAAAAAGAAAAAGTAAACGGAGTGCTCATTTTCTGGTGGCAGTTTCATGGGGAGCCAGAACCATTCGATTTTCTTTTCCTAAGTCAACGTGGCGTAAGCGCATTGGCTTCTCAAATTAAATTACGATTTCAAATTCATTTTGTTGAACAGGCAGGGCTGCCGTCGTGGAGGAGGGGACGCATACGGGGAAGAAGAATTTAGGTGCAACAGGGTAGCATCCCACCATAATATTAATCATTTTGAGCAATACATCTTAAAAGAAATAAAAAAATAAATAATAAATAGAAAGTAATTAAAAAAAAATAGATGAGATGTGTGGGTGCATGGTGGAGGTGATACTCCGAATGCACCCAAATTCTTCTGTAACGTTAATAATTGCAACCAACAAAAGTAATAAGCCCAAAACCACTGCATTTAGTTAGTTTTTCCTTTGGCATGCATTATGTTTGTGTAAATGTTGAGTTGAGCAATATTGCAACCAATTTATTCTTTTTTCTATTTTGATAGCATTGTTGAAGCTTTGATAGTAGTAACCTCTTCCATCAACGTTGTGAGTTGTGGCATTGATTGACTTTAATAGGTCACCGATTAAAGCCGTTGATTGAAGATGACGAAAATGGGGAGCATAGTGAACAACAAAAAGTATCTAATTTAGAAAGCCTAAAAAAAGAATAGGCTAAATTATAAGAAATGCCCTTGAACTTTGGTAGTTATATCAAAAGTATCCTTGAAGTTTCAAAAGTTTTAATAATACCCTCAACCTTTGAAAAGTGTTCAAATATACCCCTGCTGTTAAAATTCCTAAAGAAAAATGATGTGGCAGTTTAAATGTTAAATGCATAAAACAATTCAAGTGGCTTTTCTTTTTTATACTCATAAAACCTTGTATTAACACTTCAACCTCACTAACTATGTTAATGCTCTTAGGGCCCTCCCAGCCGGCGTCAATAAAATTACCATTATAAAACCAAAATGTTCCCAATTCCAAAAGTAGTCATTATAGAGAAGCAAGTGATCACTTTTCATTATTCTTTTTGAACATTCTTAGTGTAGACCAACAAAAAAACATTCGAAGCATACATTGAAGTTTGTGTATATGATTTGCACGGGTTTTTTAGGATGTCTATTGTATGGAAGCTATGTCGATTTTAGAGGGAGGTTGTAAAGATGGGGCTCCGGCGTATAGAGGTGGAGTTAGATTCGGCCTCTATTGTTTTTCATCTGCAAAACAAGAAGCAAAATCTCACTGAGATGGGGCGTTCCATCAAGGAGATTCAGGAAGTTGGAGATTCAGGAAGTTGCAAGAACTTTGGATTATTTTTCTCTTTGACCTGTTGTAGGAGATCGAGAAATCGGCTTGCCCATACTGTTGCAAAGATGGTTGTCACCATAGACGACGACGAGGAGTGCTGGATGGAGGAGGTTCCTGTCAACGTGCTGACAATTTACGAGGAGGAGAGATCATTCGTATCGATATAGACTATTAAGATTCTGAACGTGATTTTCGTTTAGTTTCGTGATATTAGAACTAAATTTTCACCAAATAACGAAACCATCAAATCATCGACCCTTTTGGATTTCAAGCTTAAGTTTGTTTCATTATTCTGTACTTAAACAAAATATTGAATTCTTTTTGTGATTTTAAGAATTTTAGTTTAACTTTTATAATTTGATTAGATTTCTCTAGTTTAACTTTTATAATTAAATGTTTTTTTGTTGCTGTTTAGCTGTTAATTTTTGTTTAAAATATGCCAACCAAAGATGAGAAACTTACTAGCTAAGAAGATGAAATTCATCAAGTAAACAATGTGGGTCTGGCAGCACATTCTAAAAAATTCTAATTGCAAAACCCATTTGTTTTTATTTTCTTTCACAGCCCTGTTATAACCCAAATGACCAAATGATTTCCTTGATTTTATACATACAACGGAGAAGGCAATCCTCGAAGAAGAACGTCAAACAACAGAAGTATGTGTGTATTTGAATGTTTTCTGCGTTTATCATTTAACTGCCACATTTTCTCAACAAAAAAAAAACATTTAACTGCCACATCATTTTTCTGTTAGGGATTATAACAGCAAGGCTATGTTTGAACACTTTTCAAAGTTTGAGGGTATTATTAAAACTTTTGAAACTTCAAGAATACTTTTGATACAATTACCAAAGTTCAAGGGCATTTCTTATAATTTAGCCAAAAGAATAAAAATGAAAATAGTCAAAATTCACAATCGATTTCATCCAATTATGGTAAATATAATTATTTATAAAATACTCAATGACTTCAATTAATATCCATCATTAAATTCAATCAATACACTTTAAACAATGTCATTCTTTGAGTTCAATAAATTAATAATATTGATTCACTTCAACTCCGATTACTAATTTATTTCAATAAGTATCATCAATTTATTTCAATTAATCACGTATGAATTAATTTTAATTGTGTCGTTAATTGACTTTAATCAATGACATGACACTGATTGTAAATATGAAAAAATATAACAGATTAATCCAATAAACTATGGCGTGGTTGATTTCAATAAATTGATTGTCTTCGATTATTGGAGTGAGACATTTTTTTTTAATTAATAATTTCACCATAATTACTGCCTTCTTTTGCCATTCCTCCTCCTCCTCCTTATTTTTATTTTTTTATTTTTTTTTATATTGTAGAATTATCAACTATCAATTGCATTTTTTTATATTTGAATTATTATAGTTCAATCTTTTTTTTGGATAGAAAAGAGAAACATAATAAAATAAGCTGCAGACTAATAGTTCAACTCGGTAGTATTATTATTCACCATTTCCAGATCTTCTAGGTTATATTTTTTAGCCTCTAGAGGACATTTTTCCATCCACCAACCTTTAATTTGGTCTCGTTCTAAGCAGTCGAACGTGCTAGAAAAAAAGCAATTAAGTTCGCTTGATGATGACACCACAAAAATGTGGCAGGTCTCAAACCCCACCCCGAGAAAGCAAAAGAATCTCATCAACAATTTGACCAACCTTCGAACGATTACATAATTTTCTATTCAACATGTCAAAATGATTATAACTCAATCACTACTCTATTGAATAAGAGATTTGTATACACCATTATATGAAGCAGTTTTAGCTATCATATATATAAGGGTATAATAAAAGATGATTTGAGTAATAAAAAATAATGATATATTGAAGATTATTTTATTTTATTTTTTTAAAATCTAGCATTCATTAATTTTTAAATGTAAAAACCAAATAAAAATTTCACCAAAATTATAAGGATAATTTTATTTTTTTGAAAAATATTAGAAAGTAGAAAAACTAAAAATAAATAAATAAAAGTTGATAGAGAAAGTGTATAATAATAATAACAGCATTATAAGAGAGTATGTTTTTTTTTTTTTTTTGAAGCAATAAGAGAAAGTATTCTTAAAAAGAAAAGCATTAAAGTAAGTGTACAAGAAGATCTGTACAAATATGATTTTCTTCTTCGGTGCAATCACTTTAGCTAACTAATGATCGTAGAAAATTAAATTTTTTTGATATCTATGCATATTTGAGAATTATTTAAGAAGTTAGATAGAGCATAAAATGATAACAGAGCATTAGCTCGGTAGCATTATATATATTCGTAGACTATATAATCACGAGTTCAAATCCTTTTATCTCCAATATTTATAACTCAAAAAGCCACTCAAACATCGATAAACAAAAATATATTAATATTTATAGGGACATCACTGATGTATAGTAATGAACATTTATCATACGATATAAAAATATATTAATAATCCATACAAATATTTTAAAATTTATGACCAAAGACAAGTTTTTCTCAAAACAAAACAAAAAAGAAATGACTTTTCATAAGTCCACGTCTAAAATTAAATTAGGAATCCACCCCAACCCTAAGCCATATTTAGTAAACCCCTGTTTTCATGTACTCTGTTTTGGTTTGGTTTGAGAGAGCTCATTCGCTTTAATTTTCAGTCATGGAAGAAAAGAAGGTTAATTCTCCCCCATAATGCTCATTTTTATTCTCTATCCTAAAAATGTTTCCTTTTTTTCTTTTGTTCTTGCAGGTTGTTCATATGGTGTTGAAAGTCGACCTCCAATGCCATCGCTGCTTCATGAAAGTCAAAAAAGTTATCGGCAAATTCCCTGGTATGTATATCACCATTCATCCCCTGTTTATAGTTTAAGAAAACCCTTTTGAAATCTTAAACATTCCGTAGTTTATTTTGATAGAAATTCGAGACCAGATTTATAATGAGGAACAGGGGACGGTGATGATTAGAGTACTTTGTTGTACGCCTGAAAAGATCATGAACAAAATTAGGTTCAAAGGCGAAAAATCCATCAAGAGCATCCACATCAAAGAGCCTGAGAAAAAGAATGAAGAAGAGAAGAACAAGAAGAAACCAGATGAGAAAAAAGAAGAACCAAAAGTTGTGGTGCAACCAGATGAAGGCAATTGGCCGCCGCTCTCGGTTAGCAACAATCCATCGTACGAGGGTCGGCCATCTTACCAATATCAAGACTACGGGATACCGGTGGCGCCGCCATCATCTGTCGGACGGCCGATTTATGACAGCTACGGTGGGGAGTACCGCGAACTGGACCGCCCATGGGGACAATATTTGGGGCAGTCTTATGATAACCACAGCCAAAGAAACTAACAAGTCTAAATGAAATGGCTTTGTTTAGTTAGTTTTTTTTTATTTGGCATTATGTTTGTTAGGTGGTTCTCACCCAAGCCGACAATGTATTATTTAAACACCACCTCTGTGGTGGAATATGTCATCGAGCAACATTGCAATCAATTTATTTTTGTCTCAGCCTAATTTCAAAGTTTTGTTTTTTTGTTTTTCTTTTTGTTGAAAAAAGAACACTTTCATTCATAACGAATCTTACAGCTTAGCCTCCAAAATCAGGAAAGGGTTAACTAGGGAAATACTTATATTTAGGATCTAATTTAATGAATGCCTATAATTTTTTAAAATTAATTTTTTTGTCCATTTTTTTTATTTCAAAATTTTATAAATAAATAGTTAAATTAGGATGGACTATTTTACCATTTTCATAACTTCAAATTTTAAAAGTTAAATAATCATATTTTAGATTCATATAACCAACTAACAAGATCTAAAAATAAAGTTAAATATTTTTAAAAATTATAATAAACTAAAATTTGAATTTCTGTAACCACCAATTTGTAGATCTAAATTAAAAAAAAAAAAAAAAAACTGATTTCGTTCTTTTTTTTTTAAATAAAAAAAAAACTAATTATCCTGTTCAACTTAAAAATAACATCAAATACCACGAGATCGAGGCATGTACATGATATTACATTATTACATTGAAGATGGAATAGAATAACATATAATTGAAGTAAATACCATACATACATGAACATTGATAAATTCCAAACATATCTATCAAAGACTGCATGTACCTAGTTGTATGAGTTTTTTAGTATCATATATCTTATTATTGGTGTACTAGTATATACATTCAATCTTAATATTTGTGTACTAGTATATTTATTTGCTTAGTGTATGCATCCTTGTATGTAGACCGTTAGTTGGCATGTATGAGATACTTACCTCATATCTGATGTAGCATCGTATGTATCTTACGGATTTTGTACATTCGTACTTGGATATCTTTGTATGTAGATTTCACAGCTGCTATTTTGTACTCCCATCAAAATCTTGATACCTATAGTTGATTAATTTGGCTAATATGGTTCTCAAATTCATCTCGGTATGAATTCTTTTATAGTTTGAGAAAAGACCTCTTCTATCTCAGATTTTGTTGAATACAAACATTAAATAGCTATATGTAGATGAAGAATGATCGATGAGAAGGATTGAAAGAGCCCCATAATATAGGATTTTTTGCAACCTAAGGTCAGAAATCCCAAAAAATGGCAAAAAGGGGTCAAGGTTGCAAAATATTTGCAAAATGGGGTCGTCGCGTGGGTGGGAGACACGCGACGACCTTTT
>JBBMEF010000025.1:7228764-7244306 GCA_037832685.1 Sicyos baderoa
GCCGAGGTCACTGGTGGCGCTCCCAACAAGCTCTCAAAAATGTAATTTAAGTCGAAGGCGAATTTTTTTTTTTTTTTGGAAACATGGTAGAGAGTTCAATTGGGGGTGAGTTTGTAAAAATGGAGGAGAGAGAAAAAAAATTATTTTTATTTAAAATTTAAAGTGGAACAACTTTCAAAGTCTAGAGATCAATATTAGATTTTTGAAAGTCTAGGGACTAAAATGGAACAACCCTCATAGTCTAGGGACCAAAATGATAGTTTAACCATACCATCTTTTCACCTAATAAAAAAATAACATTATAAAAACTTATCCATTTTCAACCGTTCATTTCAACGAAGTATAGAGATACTTTCAACTTCTTTTTAGATTAGTAAAGTGTGTTTATAAACGTCAACAATTGATGTCATTTGATAATCAATTTATTAATGAGTTTTTTAACCAAAACAGAAAATAAATTCTATGTATTTCCTTGTTTTGTCATCACTTTTTACGCATTTTGAAAAACCAAATCATACTTAATTTTTAAAAAATATAATCATATTTTTTTAACTAGATAGAATAGTCTTTTAAAAAAATTATTTTTGAAATTTGGCTTAACAAATTAAATAATTTTTTAATAGTGATTAAATTATTTAAGTAAAAATAAATTAATTTTAAAAAATAAGAAATGAAATAATTATCGAGCCGAACTTGAATGCAAAAGACTATCTGGTAGACATTAAAATTTTCCAACAAAAAAACATATCTAAGAAAAAATTTAAGCCTACAAACAATTACTTCACCAAATATTTTTCTTACTTGCATATCTACATCTTATCTATATATTTAAAAGAAAATCAAAATTTAGAAAAAATAAATAAATAAAATTAAAAACAACTTCCAAAAACTACATCTAACTTATATTTTTTTAAACGAAACCAAAATTTGGAAACAAAAAAAGATATCTTCCAAAAGCTTTAAAAAAAATTGTTAACATTTACCTACTTTCTTAAAGAAAGATGGATACGTAATAGAAAAGATGGAACACATGTACAATTTTTGATAAAAATAAGCTTAAATTTCAAAAACCAAATGATTATCAAACTAAGCCTAAGACCCCATTTGATAACTATTTTGTTTTTTGTGTTTGAAATTAAGCTTACAACAACTACCAAACCAAAATTCGAAAAAAAAAAAAAAAAGTAAGCTTCTAAAAGTTAGCATTCACATATTTTCTTAAGAATAGATGAATACATTGTAGAAAAGATGAAACATATTACAAGTAATTTGAGTAAAAATAAGTTTAAATTTCAGAAACCAAAAACAAAAAACCAAAGCCTAATTTGATAACCATTCCATTTTTTTGTTTTTTGCTTCTAATTTTTTATTTTTTATTTTTAGTTTTTTGTTTTAAAAAATAAAAACGGTATGTATTTGATAACTGATTTTAGTTTTCTATTTTTAAAAATTAAAAACCAAAAATCATGTTTGATAATTATTTTTGTTTTCAAATATCACATTTCACTTGGATTTTTTTAGTTATTTACAATTTATTCTTGATTCTTTGATGCTTTTTTAACAACAATAACAAAAACTTATTTTCAAAAGCTACTTTTTTTTAGTTTTTATAATTCCTTTAATATTTTGAAAATGTTTTTAAAATTTTAAAAACAAAAACTAAAATTGATTATCAAACGAACCTATTTTCAAAATATTAAAAACAAAAACAAAAAATCAAAAACGAAATGGTTATCAAACGAGACCCAAAAGATTATTGAACCGGACCTAACTTTCCAAGTGAAAAAGAACACAAGTTTAGTATTTTGTGTAAATGTTAGGGTAGATGCTTTAGGTAGAATGCATTAATTTGATGAACAAAAAGCTCACCAAAAGATTCACATGTTCAGCAATATAGGGGATAGATGGATTAACTTTGAAGAAGTACAAGTGAAGCAATTTTTGGAGGAAAAGAAAAAAAACAAATCTGTCCCCATTTCCTTTTCTACTGTGAGCCAATAGTCTCCAAATTGCTTTCAAAGCAAGTAAGGTGGGTTGGAGACTGGCTACACATGTCAAAACTGCATGCACTTAGCCACATGTGTGCTTGGGGGACCCTTATTTTATATTTTTTTTATATCGGGAAATAAAAACTTTGCTCCGCTACATACTCAGGAGCACTCACACCTGTCAATTATATCATAAGCCTGAAAAATAACAAAAAAATTTACAATTAAGTTCACTCGTAATTTTTAAACCTGAAACTTCCAAAAAAAAATATACCTTAAAGATCTCAAACCTCTACCAATAAAGAGCGGGACTTGTTGCGGGGCATTACCTGATTCACAATAGGGGTGTATTTCAAGCCATGTCCAATTTATGTTTGCTGCTGCAAACCAATTGCTGATTGCTCAACAAGAAAACAAAATCCAAATCTTCAACTCCAACAGATGCACAATCCACCATCACCCTTGGTCCTCACCTATATTCAACCAAAATCACCTAAAGCATATTTATTTTAAGAATAAGGTGAAATGAGAGGGACTTGGCCTTATCCATTTAAGGTCCAATGTCATGTTATAATGGTAGATGAAGCAGTGCATGAAAAAATTCTCAAGAAATGTGCAACTTTTAAAGCTGAAAAATCACTCTTTGTTTGGAGGAAAGCTTTAAGAAGCATATGGAACAAAAGATACTATTTGTAAAGCAATGTCTATATTTGTTTGGTTTCACATCTGAAGTTTGTTAAAAAAAAATGAGATAGGGTGGCTAAGATGGTAAATAAAAAGCCTTCTTATTAAACATAAGAAAGAGTATCAGATTTCAGAGTCGGATTTCGTCTCTTTCGGCGGTGCGAATTGCCTGGTAAGTCGCGATCTTGCCCATGGATCCAATGGAGCCGTCTGTGGTGGTGGAGGATTTGGAGGCTTTGACTGTCTGAGCTCATTTTCTCTATCAATAAATCTGTAGCAATAGCATATAAAAATTATGAATTAACAAAATTGATTCAACATTTACAAAGAGTGGGCCATCAAATAATTTAATGATTTTCTCTACCAAAAAATCTGTATCAACAGAAATATACTTTTTTTTTTATAGGAATCAGTAGACTTTCATCAATATTACAAAACAGCTGTATTTACTCATTACTGATTCATTATGGGAGAAATACATCAGCTATTGATTATTTATAACAGATGACAGTTATATTACAGGAGAAATATAGCAGCTGTCGATGGTAATTACTTACTCGATATAACCCATTGGTGCTGCATCACCGACACGTATACGAGTCCGAAGAAACCTTGTATATCCACCAGCTCTATCTCTGTTGAACACAATATCTGTCCAATTTAATACTTAAAAATAAAATCATGAACTAAAAATTAACAGATTTGAGATTCACTTGTATCGATAAGCCAGTTCTGTGAATAGTTTGTGAAGGACATCATCGCCGCGAACAAATGCACCAGCACGCCTTGCAGCACAAAGAGTGCCCTAGATTGAAAACAAAATATAAAATGAGTCACAACATGCTTTGAATCTATGATAGTTAATAACTTTTTTACACGAACTCTATGGAGGTGTTTGTTTGGCATATTTAAGTAGGATTAGATTGAGAATTTACTAACCCATTGAAAAACTACATCCAAACGATTTTTTTGTAACTCCTTGTTGTACTCTCAAAATAATCACTCATTTCTAATCATTCATTCACCTCAAAATATGAAAATAATTCATTTTTAATCACTCATTTCTAATCATTCTTTATTTAACTACTCAAAATAACTACTAATTTTAAATCCACATCCAAACAAGATATTGTTTCTATATTATCTAACACCTCTACATGAAAATCACATCCAAACGAGTTTTTTTACTATAACTTTCAATTTCTAACTACTCAAAATAACCCATCAACCAAAACCTCATCCGAACCACTCCTATTAGTATTTAAGTGCAATTGGTTAAAAAATAATTAGTATTTTAGTGCACTGGTTGATTTCATCAGTTATTACGGATTCCAGTATGTTAGGATCAGCGTAAATGACAAAATCTCCTCGGTGCAAACAAGAATAAGCAGAAGCAGAACTATATACATCCTTGTGTAAAGCAGAACCATTGCATTTTAAATTCTAACATAATAGTGTATTTCAGAAATTGCTATGCCACTAAAATCTCAACAATAATCAACAAACTTCAAATCACTGCTTGTTATTCGCTTTCAAATAGTTTGCTTGATCCTATAAAGGCTACAACAAATCTTCTTTCTTTCTCATATTCACATTCCCTTATTCTTTTTTTGGGAAATCGGAGTTTAATGGTTTAAACTATTAACTGGACATGGCTCTTTCTTATTTTCACTTGGCTTCCAATGTGGGCTGCAGGCCAAATCCTATTTCCCAGCTTTACCCGCAAGTTTTTCTTTTTGATAACTTCCATAATTCCATTGAGATAAACATGAAAGAAACCAGGCCAAAAAGAGCCCACAAAAAAAGAAGGAGTCTACAAAAATGACATCCAATCCAACAAAATATAACCTAAAGATTAATCCTTAAATAGAATAGTGATCGAAATCCAGAAAGAAACAAAGAATCTAATAAGGGACCAAGTGTGGTCATGTCAAAGGATATTTCTTGCCCTTGAAATTTTTATTGTTTCCATCCCCCACAGACACCACAACTTGTACACCAACCTCCCACAACATTTGCCTTTCTCACGAAAAGGGGGTAGCCTAAACATTTAACGATAATACCCTTGCAATCCCTAGGCCTAGCAAAAGAAAAATCAAAATCTAGAAACAAACTATTCCAAACCATCTTGGTAGCCAAAGAACATGATTCAGATCCTCAACCCTTGCTTCCGCCTTCCTAAACCCGCGAGTCTAATTATCAAGCCCATGCCAAATACAATCTCTTGCTTTCCGGACTAGAATTGATTTGCAAACCTTGAACCTTTTTCTCTCACTCGAAGTTTTACTCGTTACTCATTTTAGACCAGCTAAACCTTGAACCATGTGCACTACTTCATTTATAATCATATCGACAAAAAATCTGGCTAACATCAAAATTAGAAGGCAAAATACACCCTAAAGAGGAAAAAAAAACATTTTGAGAAGGGAACACAAAAGGTTAAAGTTATACAAACCTCCTTTCCAAGTTGGACCATATTATCAGCAAGCCGGCGAAGTTCTTTAGCCTAAGAACAGGGTGAAAGTAAAAGACAGTAATAGTTCAGAATACAGTCATAAATTCATAAAAGTGTTAAACATCATAAATCCAAAACATCTACTTGATAGCTACATAATCTTCAACAGGAAACTGGGTCTTAAAATTTGAAATAACAGAAGAGAAAGTTTGAGAACCAAGGGAAAAGACGCAAACATATATCTAAGTCTAACTAACCTGAGAAAAATCAAAATCTAGACTCTTTTTTTTATAACCCAAAATTGGATCATTGCCCCACTACATATCTGGGGAAACTCACGCCCTTCCCAAACCCCAGATTCAAGAGACAACTAAATATTTTACGATTAAGCTCACACCTCACTTTCGAACCTGAGATCTCCAAAGGAACAAACCTCGGAAACTTCAAGCCTCTGCCATTGAGGCACTCAATTTAAACAATACAAAAGCATAAAAATTGTTTAACCAGCAGATATATAGCTATTAACTATGCAATAAACCTACAAATACAATTACAGTAAGAGAAATAAAGAAACCATTGGAATAAAGGGAAACATTAACAAGATAAATAATCAAACAACGAAACAGAATGGGAGAAAACAAAAGCTCAAGGCATCACTTAGAAAACAGAATTTCAGCTTTTTTTTTTTAATATAACCGTGACTGTCCGGGCTTGCTTTCGCGCACCTCGACTATGTCACGGGGCATACCGACCCTACAATATTTGAATGCCAAGGAAATCCATAGGAAATTAATTCATGAGTAGGTGGCCACCATGGATTGAACCCATCACCTTATGCACCCCAAATCCCTTTTGACCAATTGACCCAATCTATAATTTTTTTTTTTTTTTTTTGAAACCACGAAATTGGAGCTTCGCTCTACTATATCGAGGTTAACCACACATGTCCCTAGGCTAGGCACTCCAAAGCCTTCAACCACCGCCCCACGCCTGGGGGACACAATTTCAGCTAAATTAAACATATGAATACCTTAGCAGTAAAGCATATGAATACCTTAGCAACAGTAGTCTCGATGCGCTCGTGCTTCACCAACTGAGAAACCATTGTTCTGCAAAAATAAGAAAAGGGGTGTCAAAATTTAGGGCATAAAAACGAAAACGATGAGTTGGTGAAAGAAATTGGGAACCTGAGCATAGACATCCGGTGAGCTGTGGGCCGCCCTAGCTTTCTAAACTTCGTCATTGTTGGAGGCGGATCGAGAGCAGGGACGGAGCTTGGATCAAAAATGAAAAACCCTTAAAAGTTTGGTTTTGGGGTTTTTGATGCAACGACGAAGATGAAGAAGAAGGAGCCGAAAATGCAGTGGAGACAAGCGAGTGGGCTTCTATTTTGGCCCAAGCACACAAATGTAGAGTGATAATCCCAAAAAATGAGAGCTTATTTTTGAGTGATTAGACGTAAAATTGTCGAGCGATTATAAATGAGATATTATTTTGAGTGATTGAAATTTTGAGTTTTAGTAATAACTTATTTGGATATTAAGGGAATGCAATTAATAAATGATATTATAAATGAGCGATTATTTTTAAGGTTATAAATAAGTAGTTGTAAATGAATAATTACAAATAAGTGATTAAAAATTGGTGATTATTTTGAATGATTATTTTTAGTGATTGTAATAATTTGTTTGGATGTGATTGTTTAAAGAGAAGTTGTAAAAGTTCATTCCTAATAGCTTATTAATTCATTTGAAGAAATGCCCCAAAAGGTTTAGTTTTGGAAAACGACACATTCTACAAAGTTGGCTAAAATACTAATTTGGTTGTAGTTTCAATTTGCTTGATAGATCTGACCAAGATATGATTCAAAGAATACTCGCCGTTAAAGTAAGTTTGGCCGAGGAGTCTTCGACGACGAGAGAAAAATTGGTAATCGACGGCGAGTGAAAAACCTGTAATCCAAAAAATACTAGCTGTTAAAGTAAGTTTGGCTGAAGGAGTAGAGGTCGACGACGAGAGAAAAATTTGTAATCGACGGCGAGTGAAAATACTATACTCCAAAGAATACTAGTCGTTAACTAAGTTTGGCTGACGAGTAAAGGTCGACAGTAAGAGAAAAATTTGTAAACGACGGCGAGTGGAAAACCTGCAATACAAAGAATACTAGCCATTAAACTAAGTTTGGCTGACGAGTAGAGGTCGACGGCGAGAGAAAATTGTGTAATTGGCGGTGAGTATAAAACTTGTAATACGAATAATTTAGCCGTTGAACTAAGTTTGGCTGACGAGTAGAGATCAACGACGAGATAAAAATTTGTAATCGACGACGAGTGGAAAACCTTTAATACAAAGAATACTAACCATTAAACTAAGTTTGGCTGACGAGTAGAGGTCGACAGCGAGAGAAAAATTTGTAATCGGCGGCGAGTGGAAAACTTGTATGAATACTAGCCGTTAAACTAAGTTTGGCCGACGAGTAGAGGCCGACGACAAGAGAAAAATTTGTAATCGGCGGCGGGTGGAAAACCTGTAATCCAAAAAATACTAGCCAGTTAAATTAAGTTTGGCTCACGAATAGAGATTAATGGCGAGAAAAAAAATTTATAATTGGCGGCGAGTGAAAAAACCTATAATCTAAAAAATACTACTCGTTAAATAAGTTTGGCTGACAGGTATGTCAACGACCAGAGAAAAAAGACTAATTTGTAGCCGTTAAATTGGTGGGAGTGCAATCGATGCCGAAATCATATTTCAAATATAATTTTATTTTTAGTTACCAAATATTAAATGTTAAATAATAAATAATCCACATTCACCCTTTCTCTTATTTTGTTGTTGTTTTTTTCTTTTCTTTTTATTGTAACCGATGGCTAAAGTTTTTATTTCTGCAATGTTGTTCCTTTATTTATGTAAACTCAAAATGGTTAAGATTCATATAAAATTTATGTTTGATAAGTGGTTTAACCTGTGCGAGTTCTCGAGTTCAAATTTCTATCAAATTAACTAAATTTGAGCTTATAATCCTCATTGACACTTCATTTCTCTTGTAAGTGAGGTAGAAAATTCAAATACTCTCTGGTTCCAATCCTAAAAATGTATATTTTTGTTTTTGCAAGAATCTGTTCCATGCAAAATATTGATGGCGCCAAATGGCTTTCATGTGGTATGAAGACAATTAACCGCTAAGCTAATACACACTTCTCGTTAAGGAGATAAAATCGAGCCAAAATCATCCCTAACCCATCATCTTCCATTCTTGTGAGAGTACACTATCAATAGGGAAAGTTACAACAAATTTACTTCTCTATGTTTCAAACGTCTTTATACTAGAGCATTCTACCAACATGACTAAGTTAGAGGCACGACTCTGATACTAATTGATAAAGATGACAACTCTATCTTAATCTCTATATTAATTTAATATTGTCTACTTTCGACATATATATCTCATAGCTTTGTTTTTCCATGAAGCTTCAATCAACTAATCCAACAGATTATGATACTTAAATCACTGTAATTTTTGTCCATTTCTTGTTGCAATTGGAAAATGTCTCATTTGATAATCATTTTATTTTTAGTTTTAAAAAATAAATATATTATATGTTTGATAACTGATTTTAGTTTTTTAATTATAAAAATTAAAAAACATGTTTGATAATTGTTTTTTTTGTTTTCGAACATCACATTTTATTTTGATTTTTTTAGATTTTTACTATTTATTTATGATTTTTTTTCATATTTTTTTAAAAAAACAAAAAATTGTTTCTTTACAATCCTTTAATATTTTAAAAATAAAAACTAAAATGGATTATCAAACAAATCTATTTAAAAAAAAATAAAAAGAAAAAAATAAATAAATAATAATAATTATCAAACAAAGTCTTAATATAATATAGATTTTTTTTATAGGGTTGGAAATGAGTAATAAGGCTTTAAAAAAAAAAAAAAAAAAAAAAAAAAATTTACAGTTTCCCTCCCCCAAACTCTCCACTATAATACAATCTAAAAAGTAGAGAATTAACATATTGGTTCCTACCCAGAAAAGTACTTATATATTATTAAGTAGGGAAAACAACCATCCATCTTACAAGGTAGCCATGAATTACAAACAACAAAATAAAACTGTACATAAAATTTTAAATATACTATTTCACTACAGAAGTTCAAACATCCTTTAGCAGAAAGAAATTTTTAGCAAGCCATGTCTAACTTCCACAGGCCATGCACTCATCACGATTGGTTAAAGAACAAACCATCTGCGCCATTTTCGTATTTTCATCTTCATCCTCAGCTTTTTCCTGCTAAAAAAATAACCAGCAATGGAATTTGATTATATGATGTAGCTATGGCAGTGTGCGAAGCAAACAGTTTTCAATATACAGTACCTGCTTTAGCATTGATGTATCGACTGTAAATTTGATGGCGTCGGATGCGGCTTTTGTTCGTAGATAATACATTCCTGTCTTCAATCCCTTCATATAGGTAACAAAACAAAATCAAATTGGTGTGACAAGTGCTGGATGATGTTAAGATGAATGTAACTGTGACAGAATTTCAGTTGAATGTTTTACAACAGTGGAGAAAAGATTAAATACCTTGGACCAAGCATAGAAGTGCAAGGAAGTGAGTTTTCCAAAATTTGGTTGTTCTATGTGAATGTTGAGGCTCTGGCTTTGGTCAATGTAACATCCTCGATCGACCGCCATGTCGACCAATGTCTTTTGCTTGATCTCCCAGACAGTTCTGAGTTTAATAAATTAGGAACAAGTCAGAAGGAAAATCCACATCAAGGGCAAAAACAGGGGAAATGCAAAAGAGTGAACATACTTGTAAATAGCTCTAAGATCATCAGGAATTTCTTGAATCTTTTGAACTGAGCCATTCTGAGAGATAATCTTGTTCTTCAGTGCAGGGGTCCACAAACCCATCTCTGTTAAGTCATGTAGGAGATGTTTGTTCACAACAACAAATTCACCACTGGAGGATAGAAAAAAAAGAAGAAGATATTAGAATAATAGTAAATAAAATCTGCATTAATTAGGCTATAGAATCTCTCATGAGAATGGTCTAGCTACGCATAAGCTCGAGCGGACCTTAGAACTCTGCGGCTGTAGAAGTTAGAAGTGTATGGCTCAAAGCACTCATTGTTTCCAAGAATTTGGCTGGTAGAAGCAGTTGGCATTGGAGCAACAAGAAGTGAATTTCTGACCCCATTTTTAGCAATTTGTTCTCTAAGTGAATCCCAATCCCATCGCTTTGAAGGAGTTACATCCCACATGTCAGGCTGAAGAACTCCCTGAAAATATAGGGGCCATGTAAGAAGATACATTTTTCAGACTTGCAGTATAGCATTTATTAGTATCATATACAGATGTCATGAAATATAATTCAGCAGATCAGAAGTCATGGAAATGACATAACTGTAATACAGATTATTTGTTTCTAAAAAAAGTCAATTTCATTCCTATTGAGGAAAATGATCTTTTCAAGCATACCTTACTAACAGGACTGCCAGCATAAGTTTCATAGGGGCCCTCCACTGCAGCTATCTCACAAGAAGTTTTAAGAGCATTGTAGTAAATGGCCTCAAATATATCTTTGTTCAATTGCTGGGCCTGGCATTTGTTACCATAAGAACAAGTTTAGTTGAATGTACGCGGCTACGAGCAAACGTAGAGCCAAAAGACTATTATTACCTCAGGGGATTCGAATGGCATGCCAAGTAAAATGAAAGCATCCGCAAGACCCTGAACCCCAATTCCAATGGGTCTGTGTCTAAGATTTGACCTTCTAGCAGTCTCAACAGGATAGTAATTGACATCAATTATCTTGTTCAGATTTGTTGTCACTAGGGCAGTTATCTAATTACACACATAGTAAATAACCAAGTTATTAGAATGAGAAAGAAGAGTACAACTTCAGAATGATAAGTGAAACATACAAAAAAAAAACATGGATAAAAAATAATACCTCAGCCAATTTATCAAAATCAAAGTATCGATTCTTGAAACCTCTGCTACCAACAAGCTTAGATGGGTGAGACTCCATTGGAACCTCCTGCAGTTTAAAAATAGTATGAAGCAATCTAAGTACATGAAGCCCAATAACAAATGACAAACTTGCGCTGCACACGATAACAGGTGTTTAGTGTAAACTACCTTCTCTCTGACAAAACGTGGTAGAGCAATTGATGAAAGATTACAAACAGCTGTCTCTGTTGGGCTTGTATATTGAATAATCTCTGTACATAAATTGGAGGACTTAATGGTCCCAAGATTCTGCTGATTGCTTTTCCTGTTACAGGAATCCTAAAGATAGAAAAGGAGAAGATAAATAAGATACACAGTAAACAAGTATCAAAACTATTAACAAGTAGTGTGGTTTAATACCTTAAACAGCATGTAAGGGGTTCCTGTCTCAATCTGAGATGTTAATATTTCAAACCAAAGATTCTGTGCCTTAACAACCTTCTTGGCTTTTCCCTACAAATTACCAAAAAAAAGGCACAATCAATATAAGACTGACCAAAATTGTTTATAGAGTTGCAAAAATCAACTCAGTTACAGTGTAATTACCTGCTGTTCATATCCAACATATAGCTTCTCAAATTCCTCACCCCAACAATCAGCCAAACCTGGGGCCTCATTAGGACAAAATAATGACCATTCACCATTACTTCGGACTCTTTCCATGAAAAGATCAGGTATCCAAAGAGCATAAAAAAGATCTCGAGCACGGTGCTCCTCCTAAGAAACAAAACAGTTGAAATCTTAAGATAAGTCCTAGAAACTGAATGAACGAAAGGTTGCATAATTTCCACCAAATAAATAAATAAATAAGTAATTACTTTTCCATGGTTCTTTCTAAGATCCAAAAACTCAGATATATCAGCATGCCATGGCTCCAAGTATGCAGCAAAAGCACCTGCAAGTGGCAATTAAGATGTCAGAATGCAAACATAGATCATATAAAACTTAACCATGTTCAATCAACACACTACCTTTTCTCTTGCCTCCTCCTTGATCAACATATCTAGCAGTATCATTGAAAACCCGCAGCATAGGCACAATCCCATTAGATGTCCCATTCGTTCCACGAATATAACTGCCCATGGCACGAATATTGTGGATAGAAACACCAATACCACCAGCTGATTTGCTAATAACAGCACACTCTTTTAAAGTATCATATATGCCTTCTATACTATCTTCCTTCATGCATATGAGGAAACAGCTACTAAGCTGTCATATGAACGAGCAAACCCATAAAAATCATGCCAAAAAGGTTGAATTACACAATGTCAAGAACATTAACCATGACAAGCAGTTCTTTTTGTAAAAAATAGATATCAATGAACTCAACTTACTTGTGGCCTTGGGGTTCCAGAGTTGAAAAGAGTAGGAGAAGCATGTGTAAACCACCGCTGAGACATAGTGTGGTATGTTTTGATAGCAGAATCGATATCATCCTTGTGAATACCAACAGCAACCCTCATTAACATATGCTGAGGCCTCTCCACAACCTTCCCCTGAACTTTCAGAAGGTATGACCTTTCCAAGGTTTTGAAACCAAAGAAATCATATTCAAAATCACGGTCATATATGATCTCACTATCCAAGCGGGCAGCATTCTGGAAATGAACAAAGAAACATAATTTCATTAAATAGGCTCTTAAAATTCTTAAAAACTGCTTACTATCAACTGAAAAAATGATCAAAGAAAACTCATGAGCAACATCCAAGGTAATATCAGACAAACGTGGACATGTGGGCTTCCAACCATTCAAGAAGCCCTGCATGAATTTCACTATAACGATATGCATATACAAGAAAGAAAAATATATTACCTTCATGATTATTTCATACACATCATCAGCTATGAGAGAAGCCTTCTGTCCTGATCTTTCACTGACATGGGCATACATATCTCTGATACTGAACACCACAACAGGCAAGAAAATTGCTTCTAATTAATCATATAATAAAAACCATTTTAATTCTATACAGTAACAAATTCATTAATGGCAGAAACAGCATATGTAAAACTTACGTCTCTGAGAACAACTTCTTCGTGTTCTTGTGCAGATTTGAAACAGCAATTCTTGCAGCCAACTGGGTAAAACAAACCAAAAAAAAAAAAGCAAATCAAAACGTACTCCTTTGGCAACACCCAAAAGATATGCTCGACCATCATTGAACTGTTATCCCACAAAAGAAGGGCAGATATGTAATATTCATATATCAACAATCCTAGATCCATTGACCCATATGACATACAAACTAAGGGTGTACCGCAAGTGTTGGGTTTATAATTATATTTGGTTTGAGTAGTCTCAAATTGACCAATATTGGACTTGTTAAACACAAATCAACCCAAAGCATGTTGGGGGTAGGAGCATGTATTAACACTATAGTCATCTTAGATTTTTTTTTTCTTCTACAAATTCATGAACTATGTTAGAATTTACTTTTTTATGATATCCGTGTCCGGGCAAGATTTCACACACCTCAACCAATGTCACGGAACAAATTGACCTTACAACATTTCGCACACCTCAATTAAACCTAAGTGGCCACCATAGATTGTACTTATCACCTTATACACCCCAAAGCCCTCACCAAGTATATTGAGTCACTCCATGATGGTTAAAACTATGTTAGATCTTAGAGAGAAAAAAGTAGATAAAAAACCCAACACAACAAAACAATTAAATCCAAGCCAGAAATATATGAATTCACTGGATGCATAAATTGACCAAGCCAGTATTTAGAATTGATCCATAAAACATGATCTCAACCCAACCACGATCACATACACCGCTGAACAAGATCATAACCAAACAAAGACAGTGAAACGCCAAATAACAAAAAAAAAAAAACCTAAGATCGACATGAACAACCACAGAAAAATCCATAAGACACAAAACGGAAGAGACCCCAGATGGTAAAAATGGGCGAAGAAACTCACAGAAGCATAGTCAGGATGATTGGCAGTCAAGGCAGCGGCAGTTTCGGCAGCCAATTCATCGAGTTGGCTAGTGGTAACGCCTTTGTAGACGCCGGCACAGACCTTCTGGGACACGAGAACCGGGTCGCAATGGTCACTGCTGAGGCCATAGCTAAGCTTCTTCAAACGGGCAGTGATCTTGTCGAAGTGCACCGCCTCTTGACGCCCATCTCTCTTCACCACATACATCTTAACAGCAACAGAAATCTAGCCTAGGAATTTCGTCGAACAGGTTGTGTGCAGAACCGGGGAAGAGAAAAGAATCGGATTTTGTGGGCACCGAAGATTTGGGTTTGGGGATTTCGTCGAACAATTGGGTTATATAGAGTGTGAATCTTGGGGTGAGAAGTGGAAAATTACGAAATTTTGGGGGTGGGAAATTCAGAAAGTTCGAAATTTTCCCGCGCGAACTAGGTTTAATCGGAGGAACCTTTTTTTAGGGTTTCTCCAATGAGCGTTATTGGTTTTTATCAGGTGGAACCCACGCATTAAATACAGTTTAAGATAAGAATATGATAATTAGGGGTGAACATGGGTTGGATTGGGTTGGGGTGATTTTCAACCCAACCCAAAAATTCGGGTTGGTCAATTCTCCAACCCAGTTAAAAACACAACCCAACCCAACCCTTTATTTTCGGGTTGAATTGAGTTGGGTTATCGGGTTCATAATTTGCAACTAAACTAAAATTTAAAAAGCTCACCATGATAGATAATATACTTAATAAACAATTTCTAACGCCTTTTTTTCGATTCCTAAAAATTTAGGACTAATATTAACATAAGTATACTCTTATTACTAATGCAAAATTCAAGTTTATCTAACTTCAAAACCTTATCAATAGGTTTAAAAAATATTAAAAAATAAAAGTGTAACAATAATAATTAAATAAAATAAATATGCAATATATAATATAAATAATTATGTTATGGGTAAAAATATATATTTTTTAAAACTAAATATGAAATTCGGGTTGGTCGGGTTGATTTAGGCCAACTCTTGACCCAACCCAACCCATGGAAATTTCATGATTTTCAACCCAACCCAACCCATTTATGTATTCAATCCAACCCAAACCGACAATTTGGGTTGGGTTGGTTCGGGTTTCTCGGGTTATCGGGTTAGTGTGCACCCCTAATAATAATTGTATAATATTTTTTGGAAATTTGTTAGGTATATGATAACTCTCAAGAAATGAAAGTTAAAGTAGGGAAAATAGACATAAAAGCGACATGAAATGAGTAATAACTAGGACAAATTACGTCGCTAACATCCATATGTTCGCTTACGACGAACTTCTTATAGTTTTCTGAATAAGAAGTTAATTAAAGAACTCACTGTAACGAATAGCATAGAACTCACACAAAGATAAATATTTGAGGAAATTTGATGCTTGCTATTTCGTTTGCAG
>JBBMEF010000025.1:7244406-7256638 GCA_037832685.1 Sicyos baderoa
CGCGTGAATGAGGGAGGGAAAAACGAAAGATTAAATTTTAATTGGACATCTATGACCGGCTGCCGGTCATAGATGAGAATTTATCATCTATGACCGGCTGCCGGTCATAGATGAGCCGGTCATCAATGTACATTGATGACCGTCGATGATTTGCCGGTCATCGTTCGAGATGCCAGTCATAGATTGCCTCCGTGTTTTTTTTTTAAAAATTTCTAGCCGGTCATAAATGACCCAAATTCTACTAGTGCCTATTTGGGTCGGGTCTTAACATATCAATAGTATCTGGAAAAAAAAGTTGCTATATTTGCAATATTTTTAAAATATTGCTATAATTCTAATGTGGGGTAGGAAATTTGCTATAAAATGCAAATTCCCCATTATAAAAGCACCAACCTCGAAAGTATAAGTAGAAACTTGAAATAGTGCAAATACGTTAGCAAATGTAATAACAGATAAGAAAACAAATTTACAAGTTATTTCAAAAAAAAAAAAATTAAATAAAAATAAATAAAGGAAGAGGAATAAAAAAAAAATAGAGACCTACCCTTAACTTGGAGAAGATTTAAGTAATGAAGCTCCAACAATCTAGCCCAAATATGTTGATCAAAATGTTAGTACAAAGTATCTAATATGAACACAAGAAAAAATGAAGTATTCTACATACCTCAATATTAATAAAAGAGATATAAATGAGCTTGTCTTTTGTATCTGGTTATTGAGTTTATTTATATCACCAAAATTAAAATTGATTTAATTCAAAAATATACTTCACCAAAAACCTAATTTTTCCTAATACAATCAAGACTACATAATGACTTTTTATATGTCACATCCAATAAATTTGTGGTTAAAATTTAAAATAACCTAAAAATGATAAGTGAAAAACTAGTTTGAAGTAATTAAATAGTTTGGAAGTAACTAGGGCTCATACTCAACAAGAGGACAAATTAAAAAAAATAATAAATAAAATTTGACATTCGATCATTGATACGAGATTTCGTCATATAAATTGAGTTTCGAGTTCCATAACTGAGTGAACTCAATCCTACAAGCGGATCTCGACTAATGTCACGGGCATACCGCCTGACTTTATAACATTTGGATGCCAAGGAAATCTGTAGGTATTAATTTGAAATTAATTTCTAGGTAGGTGGTCACTATGAGATTTGAACACATCACCTAATGCACCCCAAGACCCTCCATGACCAACTGGATTACCCCACGATGGTTTAGTCAAAGAACCTTAAACATACGTCGTTGGCAAAGGGAAACATGACATGAACGATGAGGATGAAAAACAAGAGAACACCTATTTGCATGTGCAGCACATGTTTGATGCCTCACATGCAATAGTTGAAACTAGCAGTTTTTTACGACTAAGCCCAAATATAGGCTTAAGTTAAGCTCGTTCCACATTGACAATTAACTACAAAGCCCAAATATAACCTAAGAGTCAACTTAATTTAACTAATATTATATAAACATGAATACAAAACACATATTAAATTAATCTCCAAAAGTTTTTTTATTAATCTATTACTATGAAATTGTAAGCTATTGGTTATCATGTCACACTTAATCATTATGATTATTAAAAAAAAATGGTCCTTCTACTAAACACCTCTTAATGAATGCTCATGACAAAAATGTGGAATTCTCCAATAATTTATTGTTGAACTAAAAAAAAACATTATATTTGGAGAATTTGCCAACAAGTCAGAATATCCATATTTTTTCCTATTGGAAAAAAATCCATATTTTAATTTTGACATTTTTTTTTTAAATATTGTTTACGTTACAAAATTACATGTTAGTGTTATGTAATTTCCTCATTCCATTCTTCAATTAGTTGTTATGTATATTCTTTACCTTCATACTAGTTAAAAATCAACTTTTATTGTTTTTAATCATTTATGTTTGATAAATATTTGGTTTTCTGTTTTTAAATCTAAGCATATTTTTACCCAAATTTCTTATCATGTGTTTTATTTTTCCTACAATGTATCTATTTTTTTGGAAGAAAGTAGGTGAATGCTAACCGAATTTCAAAAACCAAAACAGGTTTTTTGAAGCTACATCGGTTTTCCTTCAAATTTTGATTTATTTCTAAAAATATAGATAATGTGTAGATATCAAAGTAAGAAAAAATATATGGTAAGATAGTTGTTGTAGAGTTAAATTTCTAAAACGAAAACATTAAAAACAAAATAGTTATCAAACAAAGGCTTAATTAATTGATTATCATTAATCTCACTTAATTATTTTCAATTGGTTTCACTTAATTCAAATAGAAATTACACTCTAAACTTACAATTTAAAAGACAATTTTCTTTTTTCTATTATTCATGAAAATACCTACTTATGATGTGTTTGGGCCACCAAGGATAGAGAGGAGAATGAAAATGAGAATGATCTCTCGTTTGAACCACTGACAATTATTTTTCTCATTTTAAAAAAATCACACTTGTGTGTTTGGGGAATGATAATGATCACGAGGAATGAGAATTGAGGAGAGAATAGGAAAGAGAATGATTATTTTTGTTTGGATGAAGATAATGATTATGAGAAAAATGATTTTTTGTGTTTCGGTGCAGATAATAATTATGGAAAAAGAGTATGAGGTAAGCGAAAAATAGTAATGTGATGTATAAAAAGTTGTTGATAAGGGAATAAAAAACAATTAGGAGAAGAATGAAAAATGTGAAGTTTGAAAAAACGTGAATACAGTACAATAATTACCAATGGGAAGAATTCGATCCCAAGATTCGATATTCAACTCTTACGAGAGCAATGATAAAAGGAATTTGGGTTGGTGACGTTCATGGTGTCGCGTAAATGCGAGGGTCGGCAGAATTGTGGAGTAATCGAGACGCCATTAACAGCAAGCGAGCGATAATTCCGAGGATAAGGTTTGGTCGCTCTGTACAGTCACCTTGTCCAAAATCCCCTCCTAACCCACGTGCTTGTGCGCCTGTCATTTCCTTGCGCTTTCAACCAACCCCATTTTATCAAGGATTCTCCGGCGGAGGGTTTGTGCTCGTTGCTTGCGATGTTCGGGTGCTGATTTGACGGAGATTTCAGTAGATTTTGAGTGGTTTTAGGTGGGTCATGGCGGAAGAAAAGGAATCGACCTCGGTTCCTCTTAGTCAAGTTGACAATGGCGGCTTGGATCCTGAAGATCCCGTCAAATCTCCACCGAGTTCTCCCAATTCCTCCACCCGTAAGGTCTGGATCTCCTTCCTTTTCTCCCATCTCCGCCCTCTATTTTTAGTTTTCTTTTAATTGTGCTCCGATCCATTTGGCCGGATTTTTTGGATCCTGGTTCTTTTCCGTTGACGGATTTGTCAACGGGGTGTTAAATTCCGGCGGTGATCTGAATCGACTTTGTTTTCAATGATATTATTTTGCTCCTCTAAACTCGGGGCACCCTGATACATGCTAGGATTGGAAGGGAATTTGGGGATCGCCTGGAAAACTAATCGAGATCTCAAGAGGAACATACCCTCAAAATCCATGAGCTCGACCACCATGCCGCCCCTAGGAGACTAATTTACAATGATATGAATTGGGTTTTAGGGATTGTTGATTATTGGATGATAATATAATGCAGAAGCATGCACCATTTTAGTACTCAAAGGAAACTTTGACTCACCTAGGTTGAGTGCATTGCTTTTTTAAGATGATATCATGATAATGGGTTTTGTTTTTTCGATTCAAATTTGAGCTCAGTGGTAGACTTATTATTAAATATGTTATTGGTCGTGTTATAAATTATACTATAATTGTACAATCTAGCATGCACCAAGTAATAATAAGTAGACTAATGGCTGGTCATGAGATTCATGGTGTGGGTGAATTTGGCTGGTTTTGGATTCTGACAACATTTTGCTAATCAACATATGAAAACTGGTATGCTGACTGCTGAGTCTACTAACTTTATCATGTATCCAATCATGTTCATAAAGGGTGGCACGGTGGTAAAATACTTGGACTTTGACAGTATGCTTCCCTCAAAGGTCTTAGGTTCGATACTCACCTATGACATTAATTTGTAGATACCTCATTTGTCTCAATTCCTTCGATGTCTCCCTGTGCCTGGCCCGGGAACAAGCATGGTTACCCCGGGTATAGTGGAGCGAAGTTTCGATTTCCCAGTTTCTAAATAAAAAGAGTCTACAAACTTGATCATGTGTCCAATCCAGAAAAGAAATGTGCAAGTTTATTGCCAAGAACTTTTTTCGAAGGCCTGAAAGTCTCGAGAGCTGCTCTTTCTAATCTGCAGGATTGATCTCCTGTAGGAAGAAAGACAACTATTGGCTATAGTTTCACTTATAATGGCATCGTTTGGTGCAAGTATTCATTAGAAGTTTTGAACAAGTTTATTCATATTTAGCTCAAGCCTTAGATCTTTGAAGCTACTATCCCAATTAAAATTCCTTCTCTTATGTTGAATGTTTCACCACTCCCTTATGTTACCACTACCAGCTATTCTTTCATATGGGGCTTTATAAATGGGAACTTGTAAAAAACACATCAAAGGATTTTATGATGATGATGATTTAGTCCCCAACAGGTGGCACAATGGTTGAACATTTGGGCTTTGAAGGTGTGCTCCTTTCAAGGACTCATGTTCGAGACTCACTTGTGACATTAATTTATAGACACCTCCCGTGTCTCCATTCCTTTGATGTCTCCCGGTGTGTGGCCTAAGGATAGGCATGGTTACCCCGGCCCGGGTATAGTGGAGCAAAGCTCCGATTTCCCGGTTTCAAAAAATAAAAAGGATTTTATGATGAATCCTTAGAATGGAGCAAACCTCCCGTGTCTCCATTCCTATGATGAATTCTCCCGGTGCCTGGTCAGTTTAGAGTTTAAACTTTAAAGATATGCTTGTTCAGTCGTTTCTCTTCTAAAAAATGTTGCATTTGTTCGGTTAATATGTAGGAATTATGATGTGTTGGTGAAATTCTTTCTATTTGTTCTTTTTTCAGTCGTATGTGTTAACATTTCTGTCGCTGTTTGAATATTACACTTTCCTCTTCTCTTTCATTTGAATTTGACTTTTATTTTGTCTGTGTCCTGTCCAGGCTTGCTGTTATGTTCTCCAAAGTTGGGTGTCGAAGAAGTTTATGACTGGATGGTAATTTGGCTGGCTACATTTATTTGTGTTGTGTGTGCTTGTGGCTCTTTCTGCCTCATAATTTCTGAGATTTTGTTTGATTGTTCATTTTTGCAGTGTGGTTCTTTTCCCTGTTGCTGTTACCTTTTTTGTTACATGGTGGTTCATTCAATTTGTCGATGGCTTTTTCAGTCCATTATACGAGCGTCTTGGAGTTGACATATTTGGTAAGGCTTAACTTCTTAGTGTGTTACAAGTAGAATTATTTGATGCATCTATGTACATAAATGCATATTTAGACGCTAATTATTGAAAATCTCATGATGGCCTGGGTGGAAATTATGTGATAATGTTGTTGCATTCTGAAGAGAAATAAGCAACTATTTTCAGATTATGATTTAGAAGATGCTGATCACTTTCAAATATGGGCAGTTTCTTGAAAGTTGTGCTTATACATACATATATGTGTGTGTATATTTTGATATCTGTGAGTGTCCGGGCCAGCTTGTGCGCACCTCGACTATTGTCACGGGGCATACTGTTGGACCCTACAACATTTGGATGTCAAGAAATTCTGTAGGAAATTAATTCCTTGGTAGGTGGCCATCATGGATTGAACCATCACCTAGTTCCCCAGATGGTTTGAAGCATAAGAATATTGGAGCATTCATTTCCTAGCGCCCAATGAAGTTTTATTATTATCTTTTCTAATTTGATGGTTGCTAATGGGGTTAAAGATTATTTCTCCTTTCGCTACTGGTACTGTTGTTCCACTTTGGAATTAAAAAATCTTCTATGTCGTATACCATCTAGAAATACAATGGATGATCTTTTAAAAAAAGCATCTTGTACTGTGATATAGATGTCCTAAAATCCACATTTTAAGCTGGCGAAAAAATGCCACCATTGAGAGAAAACTTTCCTTCAGATCTTCATTTTCAAATAGAATTTACAACGACTAAGTCATAAGTTTTTTACATAATTATTGACCAAAGAAGAGCAAGATGACCAACGTGAAGTATTAATGCTCCAATCTTTTCCAATTTCCATACATGGCTATACATGGACTGTGGAGATGAAACAAACCCGTTCCTTATGCTCCAAATTATTTAAATTCCTTCTATACTTCAAATGTCATCAAGGAAAGCTATTGTTCCTAACTTCATCGATGCTTCTTCTTTTGCGATTTGAGAGGGCAGTCACAGAAAAATCCACCTGTCCTCTCTAACAATTTTTCTATTTCCAAGCTGGAAAGTTACAACTTGTTTCACGGGGTTTTAAGAGAAAAAGGAAGAAAAAAAAGCTTCAATTGATTTCTAGCAATATATTTTAGCCTCTTTGGAAAACGGAACACAACATCCAACCAAGATGAGAGAGACTCAACTTACTTGGATCTTTTGAGCTGACTGGTTATGTTGGGTATTTCTTTTAAAACCTCCAAATTCCCCTTCCGAAAAACGTAACATATGCCCATTATTAGGAAAAATAAAGAGAAAATTGTATGAAAGGAAAGGGAAAGGACAGGGACAATAGGAACAGTGATCATAGTCAGTCTAAGATTATTATAATAATAAAGTAAGCTTATTACTATTAGAAAGGGAAAGGACGGACAATGGGAACTGTCACTTACGATTTTTTTTTATTTTTTTTTGCATCTAACTACTGGTCTTGTAACTACGTAAGATTGAACTGGTTAATTTTATCACAAGTTTAGTTTGCTAAAGATAGATTTATTTTTTAAAGTTTGTAATACAAGCATGGAAGATATCTCATTGATGTTATTTTATGTTTATAAAAAGAATATTGTTTCTTCATAACCTTACTCATTATTGGTGTTGAATGATAGAATTCAAATTATTCATTTAATAATGAACCCAACAATGGGTTTAAATGGATTGCTAGAGATGACCTAATCATAAAAGAAAAAGATAATATCTAATCATAAAAGAAAAAAATACATAACCATAAAACGAAAAGATAATACCTAACGATAAAAGGAGAAAATAAGATTTAATCCAATCTTAAAAGGAATTCATAATTAAAAAGATAAAAATACTATTTACTAAAATTAACATAAACCAAGGGATGAGTTTGAGGTTACTTGTTTGCTTGGAATGATTTTGAGAATTGCAGAAGCATTTTCCTAGTATCATTCTCCCTTAAATTTCATGCATTGCTTGGGTTGGGCACTGTATGACTTTCTTAATTAGGTTAAAATACAAGAAACTTTTCCATTTGAATTAAGAAAAATTTATAGAAATGAAATAGTTCAGGGTGGTCCCAAATTTCAACTTTACATTATGTATCCTGTCTAGGATGTGCTCCCTTATTCTTTTTGGAAAGATCTGGCATCTTCTCCCTTTTAAACAATGAAAGGTAAATATTCTGGATTTACTCATGTAACTTGCATGTCCTACTTTTGTTGGATTTAAAATAAACATGTTGGATGTGTTTTGCTCATATAATATTATACTATATGTAAAGCCCATGCTTTCATGGTGATAGCTAATTTAAGTAGTACTCAGTGAAAAGTTATACCTATGGATTTATGTCTACTCGTGGCAGAAGCATGAAAACTAGAATCAATCAATGGGAAATTTATTGGCGTTGCGTTTTAGTAAAATGCAAATTTCATTTCTACCTGAACTCCAATGGTTGTGGAGTCTGCTATGCATAATGTTGTTGCCTTGCATAAAAGTTCATCTTCTGGAAATATTTCTTAAGGCAGGTTTTTCTGATGCAGGGCTTGGGTTCATAACATCTTTACTTTTTGTATTCTTCGTCGGTTTATTTGTCTCATCATGGTTGGGTGCTACACTCTTCTGGCTTGGAGAATGGTTCATCCAACGAATGCCCTTTGTCAGGCATCTATATTCTGCTTCCAAACAAATTAGTGCAGCGGTTTCTCCTGGTAATTTTGTATAAGCATTCATATTCTGGTTACATGTAATGTTGAATGGCGATTTCTGGGCCTGAGTTATCTTATCTTATCATACAATTTCAAATAAATTTAATATGATAGGTCTCCTATGCAGATCAAAATACCACGGCTTTCAAAGAAGTTGCAATTATTCGTCATCCACGTGTTGGTGAATATGCATTTGGGTTTATTACTTCTACTGTTATCCTTCAGGTAATAATCTTATATGCACTTACATACATATATGCTAACTCTTTGGTGATACACTGCAGTTCTCTGTATGGAATGTTGTTATTTACTCAGTTTTCCTTTTAATAAAGGGAAAGAAAAAGGGAAACAAACTATTATGAACACTGGCTAATTGTAATATTCTTAAAAGGAAAACAAACAAACTATTATGAACACTGGATATCAAAAAAATCTTAAAATTATTTGTAATATCTATTATCTAATAAGTATTACTAGCTTTATCGTGTATGGGGGTTCTGAAAATGCACATGTTTATCAGATTCATGGATCAAGCCATGCTTTCCAGTGAATAAAAAACAAATGTCTCAAGAAACCCTAGTCATTTTTAGACACCTCGATCCTTCCTCCCCCTCCGGCACTGCACTTCCAGCGCCAGGTAGGAGGAAGGGTTCCTTCCAATGGTGACACGACCTCACCCTTCTCCACCCATCGTTGGTGTTTCTGGAAATATTTCAAAAGAGGTAACGCACAAAAGGAAAATACTTGGCGATTAGTACAAGGTAGCGATAGCAAGCTGAAGGAGTTGTGCCAGAGAGGATTGGTGAGTAGAGAGAATGTGTTTTCTCAAAAGAATGAATCTGCACTACTGAGACTGACACTAATTTTGATTCAACATTTGATTCTTCACCTATACAGGAGGGTCAATATCCTTTTGAGAGTTTGAGTGAGATTACTGGAAAACCACTCCCTCTAATCAGAGATGAACCGGAAATGAAGGGAGGGAGATCTGATTTGTAACATATTGATGAAAAAGAGTGAGGAGCATTTGGGTAGGTGAGTTTCAATGCAGTCAGGATTCAAAGCAAAATATCTTCAAGAGGAACTGAGATAGCCTCTAAGAACTTAGGTTTGGAAAGAATCCAACTTGGTGGTAGACTTTTTTATTTATATTTTGCTTGCCCTTCGACTATTATCACAAAGACATGCTGCCTGAAATTTGGTGGTCACAATTGAGCTGTTGGAACATGATAAAATGCATATTTGTCTGCTGCAATTTGGTCATATGATGGCTTAGCCCTGCTGTTGCGATGCAAAATAGACCATCCCATCAAACATATGAGCTTATGCTATACGGACACAGTCTCAGTCTCAGACTCTCAGGAGACAGGAGCATCTTTTCTGCATTGCCCCTCTCAGAATCTTCAGGACTCTGTTTGAAGAGCTTAACCTGACATGGTACTTTTCTCGGTCTATCTCTTAAGCAATTGGTCAAATTCAAGTGGGTTTCAAAGGAGAAAGCTCGAGTTCTTAGGTGCTACCAGAAGATATTAGAGGGAAAGTTTTAGTTTTCATTTAACAAGTTTCTTTGGCTTCAATTATCTACTCTTTTTCTGGTAGCTCCGGGCTCCAACATTGTGGATTATTCTATCTTTTTTCCCATAACTTTCAGAACTTTAAACCATCAATTGGTCAAAGAGGGCCTTGAAGTGCATAAGGTGATGAGTTCAATCATGATGGCCACCTACCTAAGAATTAATTTCCTACGAGTTTCCTTGACATCCAAATGTTGTAGGGTCAAACGCTATGTCCCATGACGTTAGTCGAGGTGTGCGAAAACTGGCCCGAATAGTCACGGATATAAAAAAAATTATAAAAGTTCTCAGAACTTTACTTTATGCTGTTTCTTTGCTATTTTTGGTACTCTTGTAATTACTTGTTGATTTTCACTGCAGAGAGAGAGCGAAGATGAAGAGCTATGTAGCGTTTTTGTGCCAACAAATCATCTCTACATTGGGGATATATTTCTTGTTAGTTCAAAGGACATCATAAGACCAAACTTGTCTATTCGGGAAGGCATAGGTATGTTATCTTTCTTGAATTTTAAAAAAGGGGCTTTATATATATATATAGAAAAAAATCTTCCTTTAATTCAAGGCTTGGCGTTACACCTATCGCTTTCATCATGTTCCGCTTGAGCTCTCGAGTTTGAGATCTGCTTGTGACATTAATTTGTAAACATCCTCCAACTCTGTCTTCGTTCCTCTGATGTATTCTGGTGCCACAATCTTGGTACGGGCTAGTGGTGCCCCGTATTTAAGCTGAAAGTTTGTTCGTATAACAATACTTTCAGCTCTTTTTCTGTATAAGATAATGCTGTAAATTTTGATCCCACCAAGTAGTTTAACTTTACCTTACTGAATTGAGCTGCCTGGATTTTGCTTGTAACCTCCTTTATATTTGCTCAAAATCCAGAATGTTTTGCCAACATCAACCAAATGTGACACATAACTTAGATTTTGCTACTAGAATCTGCACCATTGCATTCATCTACATCTAAAAACCTCTCATTATCTAATGTTTCTGGCAATTGTGCAGAGATTATTGTTTCTGGCGGTATGACGATGCCGCAAATCATTACTCCTTTGGAGAGGGTCGATAGACAGGCCGAGCGAATAACTTTGAACAGACTGAAGTAATGACATGCAGAAAAGAAGAGATCCCTGGTAACTTTATATCATAGTGTATGAAAGTTGTAGCAGTAACGTTATAGGTTGTACTTGACAAAGAAAAGGCTTGTTTTCGAGGTCAGCCATCTTGACATCTTGAATTTTTGTATTCAAATCACAAATGGTTGTTCTTGTTAGTTGTTACTAGTTACTACATTTACTAATGTGTTTGTAGATTCATGTGCCTCATTGAGTCTCTTTCTAGATATTTTTTTCTTTGACTAGGAATCAAAACTTCACATATCTAGGGTACTCGTATCTATCGTAAAATTTGAATCTACTCGTATCTATCGTAAAAATCGAATATGAAAAACAATAAGAGATTTTACGATTAAATTCATTCTTAAGTTTTAAACCTTTAGTCATTAGGTATACGTTAATGTTGTTGAACTATTGCTCCCGTTGACAACATTATGACTACATTTTTATATAATATGTACCGTTTAAATTGATGATAATAACGATTTGTTGCATTATGCCTTGAACGAGTCTTTTATCCTACGATGAGTAGTCGGGGGTAGCGCCCCTTACGGGGGTCTCACTGCCCGGTCAGCGAGCAGGGGAGGATTGTTGGGAATGCAAACAAAGTGTTGCAGAATCCCACATCGGTTAAATAAGGAGTAGATCATGGGTTTATAAAGGAAGACAAACATCTCCATTGGTGTGAGACCTTTTGGGTGAAACCAAAAGCAAAACCATGAGGGTGTATGCCCAAAATGGACAATATCACACCAATGTGGAGATCCGGGTAGGTTTGTCGTCCCTTAACACTCATCTCTAATTTATATGAAATTATGTATAATTTAGTAATCAATTGGTTATGGGTTTGAGTCTTGCTATTTATTTATCTTTTTTTTTCAATTTTTTTTCTTCCAAATTCAGTTGGTAGACTTAATTTTCAAATTCAAAAATTAACAATTAAAATATTGTTTGATAATTATTTAGACTCATTTGATAATCATTTTATTTTTGTTTTTGAAATTTAATCTTATTTTACTTAAATTTCAAAAATAAAAAACTAAAAACAAAATATTTATGAATGTGGACCTTAGTTTTTAGCTTTTGAAAATTTAATCTTAATTTTTCTACCATGATTTCCTCATTTAGATTCCTAGCAAATTTACAAAAATAAAATAATTATTGGAAATGACATTATTATTTTTTTTTGTTCTCACAACTTTTGAAAATAGAGATAATATGTAGATAATAGGAATTTATGTGTGAAAAATATAATTCAAAGTTTAATTATCAAAAAATAAGAAACAAATGGATATCAAGTTTTTTTTATTAGGTGAGCATTGATGCCGATTGAGCTATTACTCTGTTGGTAAATGGCTATCAAGAAATTTATTTCCACTTTAAATATTGTTGGCCGTTTGGCTTAGGTTAATTATGATTTAGGATAATTGCAATCTTCCAATTGTAGGATCGAAAGGCAACACTAGAGGGGGGTGAATAGGGTTCGCCAACTTTTTAAAACTTTAAAAATATGCTTTA
>JBBMEF010000025.1:7256738-7288836 GCA_037832685.1 Sicyos baderoa
AGTTGAGGGACCAAAATAGAACAAAAATGATAGTTGAGGGACTAAAATTGGACTTTTGAAAGTTCAGGGACCAAAATAGAGCTTTCATGATAGTTGAGGGACCAAAATGGAAGTTTAACCATTTTTATTTCATTCATACAAACTTAATTGAAACATGTATTTCCAATCCCACATTGTTGATGAATTTTAAACTAAAAAAAATGTCACCAATTATACAAATACCAAATGAAAGTAAGAAAGACTTGTTTGACATAATTTAAACTCATAAGAGTAGAATTATCAAACTAACAACTAGGGAGGACCTCTTAAAAAGTTAAAGTATTTTCATTTATAATACAAAATCAAAACTAATTTATTTAAAATAGAAAATTCAAACTGAATTTTACCACTGGCTGAAATCTATCACTAATAGAATTCAATGAGTGATGGACTCATTCTATCACTAATTGAGTTTTGATAGGAAATTATGTATAATAGATAAATTATTTTAGAAATTGTACCGCAAATACAATACAAGAATTTACAAGAGAGGTAAAATATGTTGCTGGACAAATTTCCAAAAAAAAACTATACAATTTTTTTTCTTCATCATCCTATAGCTAGCTAGAAATTTTATCATTTAAAGATGTAAGATCATCCCTTTGGAAATGAGGCACCAGAAGTATAACTACCACAGGACATGCAATCCTCACAATTTGTAAGGGAACAAAACATATGTGCCATTTTAGTACTTTCATCTTCATCCTTAGCTTTTTTCTATAAAAACCCCAGCAATGGAATTTGATCATATAATGTAGCCATGGCAGTGTGTTAAGCAAACAGTTTTCATTATACAATACCTCCTTTAGCATTGATGTATCAACCGTAAACTTGATGGCGTCGGCCGCAGCTCGTGTTCGCAGATAATACGTCCCTGTTTTTAATCCCTTTATACATAGCAAACAACAACAACGACAAAAGATGAAACAACTTGGCAGTTGGCAATGCCAAATGCAGGATGATGTTAAGATGAACAATGTAACTATGACAGAGCTTCGGTTTGATGATTTACAACAGTGAAAAAAGATCGAGGATTTACTAATCTCTCCTTGAAAAACTACATCCAAATAGGTTTTTATAACTACTTAAAATAACTACACATTTTTACCGTTAAAAACTACATCCTAGATCATATCACTTATATATCTTCTATACTTTTTCCTAGTGTGGTATGTTTTGATAGCAGAATCAACATCATCTTTGTGAATAACCCTCATTAACATGTGTAAATTTTGAAACCAAAGAAATCATAATCGAAGTCGCGGTCGCGGTCGTATATGATCTCACTATCCAAACGAGTAGCATTCTGGAAAGAAAAAAAAACAGCAAAAGGAAGAGAATTACATTAATAAGCAGTAGGTGGCAGATTAAGAACTAGTATAATTAAATCTCATCTTTAAAAACACTAATTAGCATATTAAAATTTTGATACACCATAACATGTCAAATTTTCGTTTCAAGTTAATCATATGATATATCAACAAGCTGCTTATAATTCGTAGTAGAAGCTCACGCCAAATTGAATTGTTGTTTTCTAACAAGGCAACCATACACGTCCCTAAGCCAAGCACGGAGACATCGAAGGAGTATGTCACAGGTGAGTTTCGAACTTGAGATCTTGAAGGTAGCAAAAGTTCAAGCCTTCAACCACTCTGCCACTCCTGGGACCTTTATAAAATATTAATATTGTATAAAGTAAATTTTCGATTTAGTGACCGAGAATTAATTTTTAAAAACGAGCCATAATAAATATATTTAAGGAAATTTGTTATGTATACCAACTTTAGAAGCACCCATTAAAATTATAGTACATTTTTATAAAAAATTCGTTTATACTAGAGTGATTGAACTCAATCGAACTTAATCAATAACTAAGGATTAAACTCAATCAGTTTGTTAAGTGAATGAGCGATTGAGTTCAATCAATAATTAGTGATTGAACTCATTCACTTATTATTTGCAGTTTTTTAGTATATGTACAATTATTTTCGATTGTGTACTGTAGTATAGATGTAATATTCGAAAAATTGAGGTTAACTTTTTTTGTTATCGACATAATCGACACATACTTGAAAACCGATCCGTTAAGAACCTAGTGTATTGATAGTAAATTAAAACAAAAAGGTTTTTCTCTTAAACCAGAATAAGACTAATCCATCGCTAATCTTGTCTTCTCCGACGCACACAGTAACAGCACGCAGAAATTTGGAGTAATCGAGACGCCATTAACAGCGAGCGAGAATCCCGGTCGAGCAACAGCTGCTGCTATTTCTGCACTTCACGTGGTTTTTACGGCTGTCATTCGCTTGCGGTTCAACCAACCCCATTTTAGGGTTTATTCATTCTTCAACTGTTCGCCGATTCCTCCCCCTTTTTATCAGACCGCGCCGATCATCATTGCTGCCTCGGATTGGAATTTGAACTGGTTTTTCAGAGGGTTATGGCGGAAGAAAAGGAATCGACCTCGGTTCCTCTTAGTCTAGTTGACAATGGCGGGCTTGATCCTGAAGATCCTGTCAAATCGCCTCCCACTTCTCCTAATTCCTCCACTCGTAAGGTCTGGATTTGTTTTTCTTTTGATTTTCGTTAGATTGCTCCGAAATTTGCTCCGATTGGTCAAAGGGTTGAATATTCATGTTTGATCCGGTGTTGAACCAGTTGGGATTAGGATTTGAGAAATCCGAGCTGGAGACTAATGTTTATATATTGTATTAATGATTATGTGGAAATTGGAATGATCTGGATCGACTTTGGTTATTTATAAATGTATAATGGTGAGTTTTGGGTATTAGGGATAGTTTTTTTTTTTTTGGAAACCGAGAAATCGGAGCCTCGCTCTATTATACGGGGTAACCCTAGGACATGCACGGGAGACATCGAAGGAATGGAGACATGAGGGTTTTCTACAAATTAATGTGATTAGTGAGTTTCGAACTTAGGATGTTGAGAGGAGTACAACTTTAAAGCACAAGCCTTCACCGCGCCATTCCTTGGAGATGGGATCGTTGCTTATTGGATGATGGGAAAAGATCGAGTACATACTTGTGATAATATAATTCATGGTAGGATTAGGAAGTTGTCAAAGGAAATATGATGTATTGTACCATTCACCATTATTCTTTTTTGCCATGTCTTCGATCACCACGCCACTCCTTGGAGATGGAATCGTTGCTTATTGGAAGATGGGAAAATATCGAGTACATACTTGTGATAATATAATTCATGGTAGGATTAGGAAGTTGTCAAAGGAAATATGATGTATCTAGGAAATATGATGTATTGTACCATTCCCATTCTTCTTTTTTGCCAACAAAAGCAATAGTCTAGTGTTATAAGTATGTGCCTAATGACCTAAGAAATCATAGGTTCAAATCCTCTCACTCTCAAATTGTGGCCATTATTTTTGTCGTTGTGTGAAAACTGGATTTTCGTCTTCTCGTTCATTTAAGTCCAACTTTCAATTCTCTCTATCCTTTCCAGGCCTGCTATTATGTTCTCCAAAGTTGGGTGTCAAGGAAGTTTATGACTGGATGGTAATTTGGCTGGCCATTATCTTCATTTTCTTTGTGTTGTGGCTCCTGCTGCCTCATAATTTCTGACATTTTGTTCAATTGTTCGTATTGCAGCGTGGTTCTTTTCCCGGTTGCTGTTACCTTTTTTGTTACATGGTGGTTCATTCAATTTGTTGATGGTTTCTTCAGTCCACTATATGAGCGTCTTGGAGTTGACATATTTGGTAAGGCTTAACTTTCTAAGAAGTAGAATGCTTTGTATAAAAATGCTTATTTGGACATAAACAATGGAAAATTTCATGTTGGCCTTGGTGCAAATAATGCAAAAATGTTGTTTCATTCTGAAGAGCAGAAATGAACAACTATTTTCAGATTATGAATTAGAAGATGCTCATCATTTGCACTAAGAGTAAGAGTATCAAGATTCCATGTTGTCACTTACAGATTTTAGATATTTTTGCCTCTAACTAGTAGTCCGGTAAGTACGCGTGATTATGGAATCTCCTATGCATAATATTGTTGCCTTGCATATAAGTTCTTCATTTTCTGGAAATGTCTTATAAGGCAGGTTTGTTTCTGATGCAGGACTTGGGTTCATTACATCTTTATTTTTTGTATTCTTCGTTGGTATATTTGTCTCATCATGGTTGGGGTCTACACTGTTCTGGCTTGGAGAATGGTTCATCCAACGAATGCCCTTTGTCAGACATCTATATTCTGCCTCCAAACAAATTAGTTCAGCAATTTCTCCTGGTAATTTTGTCTAAGCACTTATATTCTGATTATAATGTAATGTTTTTAAAATAAAACAATGTAATGTTGATTGTCTCATATTCAAATACAAACTAATAAGTCTCGTACGCAGATCAAAATACTACGGCTTTCAAAGAAGTTGCAATTATTCATCATCCACGTGTTGGTGAATATGCATTTGGCTTTATTACTTCAACGGTTACCCTCCAGGTAACAATCTTTCATGCATTATATACTATATTTGATAAACTGCATTCTATTTCGTAAAGTCTAACCATGTAATAGAATGCATAAGTTCTCTCTTGGGTTTTTTTTGGATGTATATAAATATTCAAGAGATAAATAAATGAAAGAATACAAGGGTATACAACTAAACAACCTACAAATAAAGGGAAGGAGACTACATCCAATCCAGAACAATCTGACCGAAAGAATAATGCAATTTGTCATCAAAGCCCAAAGGAACATAAATGGGTTAAGATGTCCTCCTTGAGATCTCTCAATCCCTCAGAAGATTTGATTGTTTCTCTCTCCCTGAGTCCCACAACACAGCGCACGCCCCTACTTGCCATGAAAACTTTTTTTCCTCTCGAAAGGGAAGATGAGCAAAGCACTTCACACTATTTCCCTGCGACGGTCCCTTTGCATAATCATGAAAAGATCAAAATCCGCTAAAATTCTATTCCAAAGCAACGAAGTTGTCTCGCGTCTCCAAAGAATGAGATCCAGGTCCACAACTCCCTTATGCAGAAAATGCAACATCCAGGCTCCACCAAAGGTGGCACCTTTCTCACCACCCTATCCAAAGTGTTCACCCTTTGTATAAAACTTATCTGATTAAAAACATAACATTTCTCTGTGTGGAATGTTGGACTTGAACTTGACTCATTTGCCTTTTTTGCACCAATAGAGGTTGGTCTGTTGTGGGCTCTGATCCAATGAAATTTAAGAGTGGAGCGTGTATGTATGGTGAGTGAAACCTTGTCTTTTCTTCTTATGGCGGACTCGGAGTCTCAGAACCGATCTGCATCGCTCTCACTTAAAATCTCGAGAACCATCATGAAATGGCTCAATTGGTCAAAGGGGGTCCTGGGGTGCATAAGGTGATAGGTTCAAACCTCATGGTGACCACCTACCTAAGAATTAATTTCCTACGGATTTCCTTGGCATCCAAATGTTTTAGGGTCAGGCGGTAAGCCCCGTGACATAAGTCGAGGAGCGCGCAAGCTGGCCCGGACAGTCATGGATATCAGAAAAAAAAAAAAAACTCGAGAATCTCTTTGAACAGCTTAAGCTGGCTGGCATAGTATTTTCTCAGTTCATTTTTCAAGCAGTTGAGCAAATTCAAGTGTTTCTGGGATAACGCTTCCAGGGGAATTTTATGAGTGAAAGTTTTGTGTAACATGTTTCTTTGGCCTCTGTTGTCAACTATTGCTTTTGTCACTAGTAGTTCTAGGCTTCAATATTGGGGTTTATATTAATATTTCTACGGAAGTTTTTTAGGTGAACTTATAATAATTACTGATTTTCATTGCAGAGGGAGAGCGAATATGAAGAGTTGTGTAGTGTTTTCGTGCCAACAAACCACCTATACATTGGGGATATATTTCTTGTCAATTCAAAGGACATCATAAGACCGAACCTGTCCATTCGAGAAGGAATAGGTATGTTACCTCACTTTAATCCAAAGCTCGGTGTGACATTAATTTGAAGACTTGAGCTTTGAAGGTATGCTCCCCTCAAGATCTCAGGTTTGAAACTCACATGTGACATTAATTTGTAGGCACCTTCCGTGTCTCCATTCCTTTGATGTCTTCTGGTGTCTGACCTAGGGACAGGTGTGGCTACCTTGTTTCAAAAAAATAAAAAAATAAAAAGCTGGGCGTGACTTATTGCTTTCATCATTTTTAATATAAAATTGTACTTTAAAAAGGTTTTGTTCGTCTGTTTTTATAACAAAGGCTTTCAGTTCTTTCAGTGAATAAGAAATGCTGTAAAATTTTATTCCACAAAGTAGTTAGTTTGATGCATTGAACTGCTTGTTTATTTAACCTCTTGATAAGTTGTGCTATATTTGCATAAAAGTCTTAATGGTTTGCGTCCTCAAGGGGCAACCTTATTGGTAGAGACTTGGGATCTCCAAAGTATGCTCCCTCGAAGGTGCCAGGGTAGAGACTTATAGATTCAAAACCTACGAATAAGTTTAATTGTAAAATTTCTTGTTAACTCCAGCCTTGGGAGGAGAGTGCAAGAAACAAAATAGTGAGAATAATTTGCCAAACATTAATCTAACGTGACAGTTTAACTTTGATCTTGCTTCTTGAATTTGCACCTATGCATTTACATCTAAAAACCTCTTACCCAGCTCAAAACTTCATTCCACCCTTTTTTCATCTTGTGTTTCTTTTAATTGTGCAGAGATTATTGTTTCTGGCGGTATGACGATGCCGCAAATTATTATTCATTTGGAGAGAGTCGATCGACAGGCCGGCGGAATAGCTTTGAACAGACTAAAGTGATGGTATGCAGAAGAGGAGAGATCCCTGTAAATTATATGAGCAATTTCTTGTCTTATAAATAGTATGGAAGTTGTAATAGTAAACTGTATTGATTAATGTGTAATGTGTTTGTAAATTCATGTGTCATTGGGTATGTTTGTTGTTGTATCATCATTGTAATGGTAGAAATCTTCACAAGTCTCTCTTGTTCTGCTATTGGCTCAAGCAAAATACTCCATTGAAAATAATTTCTTACGAATTTTCTTGACATTCAAATGTAGGTTAACGGTCTGTCTTATGAAAAAAGTTAAGGTATGTTTAAGCTGATCAGACATTTACCGAATACTATTATCTTATCATGTACATAATGACACAATGTACTACAGTCATATTATATAATACTTGTCGTCGTCTTATATTCCATTTAAGTCGTCGAAAGCTTATCTCAACCATTAATTCTAGATTTGTAGTAAGAAAAAACCCCATAATTTATACAACAATAATAATGATGGAAAAATATAAAGTTTAAAATAGTAGTAGTTGCTCAGCGGCATTAGTGTATGCCAAATGACCAAAAAGTCATGAGTTCGAATCTCCCTTCCCCCATTGTTGTAATCTCAACAAAAAAACAAATAACAAATTGAAAATGTAATAGATTTTAAAATATTCCAAAATAGTTTACAAATCACAATGAATTCGCGAAGTGGAACCATCAAAAGTGAGAGTGAATCAACTTAAGCATAGCAATGCCCAGTTTTTTCCTTTTGTTTTTATTATAATTACAGGGATAATAATTTAATGAAATTACTTAATTTTAAATGCTTCAATATCCATGCAATTTTTATAGAACTTGGCTAATTTATTAATTTTGTTGCTACGTTTGGCTACATCTACAAAAAGCTCATATCTTATTGCATTTTTTTTTTTTGTTTGAGAATCTCATATCTTATTGCATTTACTTATTTATATCAATATATTACAAATGAAATACTTTTATCTCTGCGTTACACCTCTATTTTAGTTATTTATTTTTTTATTATTTTCCTTTTAAATTTATGTTATTTTAAAAAATAAATCTACTTACAAAATAAAATAATTAATAATTTAAAATCGATCCAATCTTGATTTTAGTTTCTATTTATTCATTTTTTTGAAAGCCAATCATGATTTTAGTTAGTATTATTTTATATCATTAATGATTATCTCAGACACGAAAAATGATTGATTTCAAGGTAATAAAGAATAAAAGTGATTACATTTCAAAACAAATAAAAATAAAAGTGATTAATATCGAATTTCAAAACAAATTTTAGAATGTAAAAAAAAAAAAATCGAATTTTAAAAACCAAATTAAAACTAGAGATAAAAACGTATTGTTATTAGTTTTTTTTTTTTTTTTTTTTTCAATTACCAAAAAATAAAAAAGTGTTTTCATCCATATAAATAGAAACTGAAGTCGTTCAGTCGCGGATTATTTGAGAGCTGGAAGCCAACCATATAGTCCCTCTCTCAGAAACCCCTTAAAAAACCCTAGAATTTCCAATCGATCGGAATCTCGCCCCGCCAAGCTCCGCTGAGTTTGTTCCGGCGAGATCTCACGCCTCCGTTTCGTAGGTCCGGTGAATTTCCGAAGAGTCGATGGATTTCGACGAGTACGATTACTTGGAGAAAACCGTCGAGGAACAGGACGATAGGGATGCGAAGAAGGCGAGGAAGAGCGATGGTGAGAGAAACGAGAAAAGCAGCAGAAAGAGAGAGGTCGATGAGGAGGCTGGCTCCGGTGGTCGTGAGGACGAGGAGCTGAAGGTCAAGAGGTCGAGAAGCGAGCATGAGAATGGGAAGGAGGATAGGGATCAGTCGGGCCGAGGGCGGGATCGGCACCGGAGAGATAGGGAGGAGGAAGCGGATGGGGGAAAAGAGAGGGACAGGGAAAGGAACCGTGGGAGAGATAGGGGTAGCAGTGAGAAGGAAAGGGATAGAGAGGAGAGAGATAGAGACAGACATAAGGAGAAGGAGAAGGAGAGGGAGAGAGATAGGGATAGAAGGGAAAAGGAGAGAGATAGAGAGAGGCCTAAGGAGAAGGACAGAGAGAGAGACAAGGATAGAAAAGACAAGGAGAGGGATAGGGAGAGAGAGAAGGAGAAAGAGAGAGAAAGGAGTGGGAGTGGGAGGGAGAGGAGGGAGAGGGAGAGGGAAGAAGAAAGATCGCGGCGAAGCCGGAGTCGGTCTGTTCGGGAACGAGAACGTGAAGTTGTTAATGTCAGAGAAAGCAGAGAAAGCAGGTAATTGTTCATTGTTTGTTGAACTGTGATCTTGAAAGCTTTACCTTTGACTGTTGGGTGGTGCTTGTATAGTTATATCCTCTTGTTACTCATCGTTATCGAAAATTATTGTGAACAAACAAAGACCGAAAAGATAGGAAGATGAAGATACGAACTCTTAATGTGAGGGGACAAACCATCCAAAAAAAAAGAAAAAAAAGAAAACAGTATTTGTTAAATACTATTGTGGAAAATAAGCCTCATCAGTCACCATCCTTTTCTATCCACGCCCTTAAGTATAATAAGCTTGTTTACGCCACCGTTTGTTCCCAAGCTTGGCCATTTCTGCACAGTGTACCTTTTTGTTTGATATCTTATCCACCCAAATGAAAGTTTCCTTTACCCTTGTTTTGTTGAAAAACTTCCGAATCAAGGGAGATCACATGGCTTAGTAAAACAATCATGGAGATGGAGCCACAACATAGCTTCTTTGTCTAAGGCAAGGGCGAAACGCTTTTCATTAGAGGTTTCTGTGATGCCAAAGTAATTTGGAATTTTGGGGTCATTATGTAAGATAAACGGTTTTATCGGGACGGAGATACCATTGTGTCCTTCATTCAAAAAGTATTCGACCGTCAACAATAATTATGAGACATACTTTTGTTCAAAGGATTTTTGAAAACGCTTCTCTCTCTATACTCTCCCAAAGAAAAACCTAAACTCAATCTCAACTCCTTTCCTCTTATGGCGCTGCACTGCACGCCGGCAACATCCGGGAGGAGGAATTTAATCCTGATGCAACCTGTCCATTATCTTTTTCATCCTCTCCCTCTCTCTAAACTCTCCCTTATTGACGTGCACAAGTTTTCTTTTTCTCTGGATCTTCTCTCTTGGGAAGCTTTCTCGCTGCACGATTGTCTTTCTCATGACTATCTTCCCTGAGAATAGGGGTCATGAGAGGAGAGAAGTATTTTATTGTTTATTTTTTATTTTGCTGATAATTACTACTCTCCAGTAATAAGTTTCTAATACCTTTCCCACTTTGGGTGTGTTAATGTCAGGAGGATGAAGGACAAAAAAGACATGGTGGAGCCAGAGGCTGATCCTGAGAGGGATCAACGAACAGTATTTGCTTATCAGGTTAACGGTTTTCTCTGTTATTTTCCTTACCTTTCATGTTTCTGTTTTTATTTTGCTTACATTTTTGTTATCCTTTATATTCTTTGTACAGATGCCTTTGAAGGCCACCGAGAGAGATGTTTACGAATTCTTTTCAAAAGCGGGAAAGGTATTTGAAACTTGTTACTGGAGAGAAGTATTTAATTGTTTTTTTTTCTTTTGCTGATAATTATCTAAAAAAGGTATTAGCAGTCATACTCCATCTATATAATTTACATGTGTCATGTCCTCGTACTTATTCACCGATGTAGCATGTATTAAAAAAGAAGCATTTTTGTTGCAATATTATTGCTACAAACGTTATTGATTGCATAGATATTGAGATAGATTTGCTTCGTATTGCAGTTACTGTTCCTCTGCCTTCAGTTTCGAAACTATAATCAATTTCTTCTATCTCAACATTCTGTTTATATGGGGTGAGTGAAAATGCATATGAGTTCGGTTGCCATCTCATTGATGGCCAAATGATGCTTTGCCTCGGGTGTAAAAAGTGGAAACCTCTATTGCTTTTCTCTTTGCTGGCTTCCTAAATAACCCACTCCATTGTTCCTTGTATTGCAGGTTAGGGATGTCCGGCTAATCATGGACAGGAATTCTAGACGGTCAAAAGGAGTTGGGTATGTGATCTTGGGATGAGCAGTATTTTTATTTATTGTATGCATGTCATCTTGTTAATATGGTTATTCACATAGTAGTTTTCAAGTATCAAGTTTAATTGTATTTTTAAATGAACTAGCAATGCGATAATGATGAGGGATGGTGGGAATACAATGCAGTCATGTTTAATCAATTCATGCTGTTTGTTCAAGGTAGATAACAAAAACCTGAGGTTTCCTTTGTTGTTTTCCCCATCGTACTCCTAATTCTTCTCCTCTATGTTTTTGTGCAGATAAGAAACACTCCTAACTCCTATGACTCTGTTATCTCTGGTCTTGGTTTTAGATTCATTTCTTTGTATTATAAAACTTTCTTAGTTCAAATTAACTTTTAGACCTTGATTTGTGAAGTGACACTATTAAAATGAACATGGTTGGCTGTGTACCATCTGCTTCCATTGTTCCTTTATTTGGGAAGAATTCCCAAAGGCTCTGTCAAAGGTGTTCTTATGGGTCTATTATTAAAATAATAAGAAAAGAGAAAATTGGTCTTATGAGTATGGGGCATCACTACTTCCGCATAGTACTTACTACTTAATGCCAATTGATTTTCAATGATGATTTTTTTGGGGATTATTTTGTTTATGTAAATATGCTCATTGAAATGGTTAGATATGGTTACCATACAATCCCTTCCCTCTAATTTATGGCTTAAGCTGGTCATCTTCCATTTAGTTTTGCGTTCAGTATTTTTAAAGACTCATTCAGGCTTGCTCCTATGCTCATGGTGCAAGTCTAGCACCTTGCCTTGTGCTTTGAGCATCTAAGGTAAACAGGCGCACGGCATCCCGTATTATTTGTAAAAAATAAAGCTTTGTTAACCCTAAATATCCTTGCATTAATGGTTTTTTTGTTCTTTAATAACTAAAAAATAACATTTATTAACTCTTGGAGTTCTTTTTTTTAACATTCTCATTCAATTTTTACTCTATCTTCGTTATGAATGTTCTTATGTATAGCATGCCTAACATTAAAAAAACCGCTCTTTTTTGCACCTTACACTTGCACCTATGCCTTAAATAATTCGGCCTTTGGGTGGCTCAAGTTTTTAAAAACACTGTTTGTGTTGGCTTTTCATTTGATGAACTAACCTGACAATTAAATCAGTCAGAAGACACTTGGAGGTCTTTGCACTCTTGTATTTTGTTTCTTATTTATGTTGTCTTATGTTCTAATAAGTTTACTTTGAGACATTGATTTAACTGCAGGTATGTTGAATTTTACGATGCGATGTCTGTGCCCATGGCCATTGCCCTCTCTGGTCAACTACTTTTTGGTCAACCTGTAATGGTTAAACCTTCGGAGGCTGAAAAGAATCTTGTTCAATCAAATGCTACCGGCGCCTCTGGTACAGGACCATATGGAGCAGTAGACAGGAAACTTTATGTTGGAAATCTACATTTTAACATGACTGAGACTCACCTTAGAGAGGTACTAAGACCAAATAATTTATGCAGTTTCTTTTATCTCCAGACATTCATATTTGATTTCCTATTAGATTTTTGAAGCATTTGGTCCTGTGGAGCTTGTGCAACTACCTCTTGACCTCGAGTCAGGTCACTGCAAGGGTTTCGGATTTGTTCAAGTGGGTAATCATTTATTATCATTTTTGAAAGTTTTTGATATACCATGTACCATGTACCTTGTACCATGGTCCATAGATTCATATTGATCTGTCTTAATTTTTGAGTTGTTTCCAGTTTGCACATCTAGAGCATGCAAAGGCAGCTCAAAGCTTGAATGGGAAGTTAGATATTGCTGGCCGAACTATCAAGGTAGTCTTCTACTATAACCTCTTAGATTTTGACTTTGGTTTATTCCTAATAGATCTTTTGTTATTAGCGCATCTCTGAATAACTATGTCATTCTTTGCTTCGTGCAAAATACTGTTTGTGCAGGTTTCATCGGTAACAGATCACATTGGAGCACAAGAAAATGTTGCAAAATCAAATGACCTTGATGATGATGAAGGGGGCGGTCTGGTTAGTGTATAATTTTTTTAATTTTATTTATGATTAAAAATGGATATCTTTTTATGATTCTTTTAGCATAGTTTCCTTTTCTGTCTTCTTTTTCTGTAGCTTTTGCCTTTTGTATATTTCATTACCTTCAGTAAAATAGTAATTTATTATCAGAACAAGATATTTGCTAATTTTAACTTCTAATTGCAGTCATTGAATGCTCAATCAAGAGCACTGCTTATGCAGAAGCTTGACCGCACTGGCATTGCTACTAGGTAAGTCTCCTTTGATGTGATTATGTTGTAAAATGTCTTTTTTTTTTGTTCAATAACGTTGAGATATTTGAACCTATGACTTCTGGTCAAAGGTAATGACATGTCACATGCCAATTACTCCTAAGCTTTAGGTCACTTCAGCATGTTTCAAGATGTCTTGTTTTCCCTCTTTTGTACTTCTGTCTTTTTAAGAAAGAAATATCGGATCAACACAAGTTAGCTGCTTCATGGTTATTTCTTCGTTGTTTCAGTATTGCAGGATCTCTTGGAGCTCCAGTGTTGAATGGATCAGCCCCAAATCTGCCTCTAAATGGTCAAGCTGCAGTTGTTGCACCAGTACTTCCATCAACTTTTACTCCACCCGTTTTACAATCTGTTGGAAATCCTAGTGAATGTTTACTATTGAAAAACATGTTCGATCCATCGACAGAGGTAATGAATACTTGTAGTTTTTGTTCTCATCTTGTAAGGTGGATTATTTATAAAAAAAATCATCTTGCAGACAGCACCAGACTTTGACTTGGAAATCAAAGAAGATGTTGAAGAGGAGTGTTCTAAATACGGTCGCGTTAAACATATATATGTAGACAAGTGAGTACTTATTATCTTGCCCCACATATTAACTTCCCGTATGATCAAGTGAAAATTTATTTTTATTATTATTATTTTTTGGTTAGAACTTATCATTCTGCCTTCTTTTTAATTCATATTTTATGGCTACAATACTTTAAGTTAAACAGGATATTGTCCCCTGTTCACGTCTTTCTTGAATTTGTTTCATCGCGTGTTGGGGCATTGACTTGGATCTTTGATCCTCATTTGCAGATACTTCCGGAATAGGGATGGAAAAAAATTACTAATGCCTCCATGGATGGGAGAATCTTTTTTTCCCTATTTAATTTTAGGATGGTTACGGAAAGGGCTATCGATCCTACGCTGGCACTAGTCCTTTATTATTATTTACTATAAATTTACAAAAACTTCACTTGAGTGACAACTTTTTGCAAATTAATTATCTAACAAAAATTAATTAAATGATAGACGGGTGATTGTTGTGTTTTCTTTCTGTTGCATTTGAGTGATCTTTGACTCTCGTTCTTTTATTCTTCTAAGATCTGAATTAGAACGCAATTTCTGATAATGATGATAAAGATTAATCTGCTATCTCTTTTGAAGTGTTACTCCTCTTTGACTGTTAGCGGCTTCACTATAAGTTAAATTACTTGTCTCCAAGGGATGACACAAGTGGTTGAAGACTTGGGCTTTGAAGGTATGCTTCTCTCAAGGTCCCAGGTTTGAAACTCACATGTGACAAAATTTGTAGACACTTCTTATGTCTCCATTCCTTCGATGTCTCCCGGTGCGTGGCCTAGGGACGGGCATGGTTACCCACCCCAGGTATAGTGGAGCAAAGTTTCGATTTTTCAGTTTAATAAAAGGTCAATCCAAGGTGGCAACTTGCTGTTGTTAGTTTGGGAAGTTAAACACCAATTATTGTTAGGTACATCTTTAAATACGATGGTACTTGGTGTAAGTAGAGAAAACATATAACAAGTCAAGGTAGGACGAATATTGTAGGAAATTGCTCTTATTCTTCATGTATTTGGAACTTGTAAGATATGTGAAATAGGTAATGTAAGTGATGTCCAAGAATGAAACGTTCCAAGTTTGCGTTATTGTGTGATTGAATAGATGTTTGTTTATGCAGAAATTTTAAATTTTAAATTTCATCGTTTTTTCCTTTTTTATTATTTTACTTTGTGCAGGAACAGCGCCGGATGTGTGTATCTGCAATATGATACCGTGGAAGCTGCTGTAAGTGCTCAACGTGCAATGCACTTGAGATGGTTTGCTGGCAAACAGATTTCAGTCTTGTTCATGGTTTGTTATAAAAAATCTCCCTATTATTTTATATATATTCTTTTTGATATGCGTGACTGGATCACACCTTGACTATCGTTATGGGACATATCGTCTGACTTTCCTACATTTAGATGTGAAGGAAACTCGTAGAAAATTAATTCTTAGGCATATGACCATTATCTTGTTTTGTGTTGCAGCAACCACAGGTGTATGAAGCCAAGTTTATAGAAGCTTGAATAGTGTGTTGACAATCCCTGCTCGATATTTATCTTCAATGTCTAATGTCTCTCTCTCCTTTCTGTAATAGTTGGTTGTAGAAGTAAAGGTTAATTTTGAGTCCAATTATCTTCATAGAAAAGTCAAACGTTCTGTTCTTTATGGTGGATATATTGGTACCAACCTGTTCTTAATTTCTGCACTATGACATTAGTGTCAAGCCATTACATTTGGTTGACTTGGATGCGTTTAGTGTTGACTTCTGGAGCTGCTGTGCTTTCTTTGAACATGTATTGCAATATGCATTTTTTAGTTCTTTTATTTACAAACAGATTATCTATAAACACGGGTTAAAAGTAATTCTTGAAATACTTCGTATTTTAGTTAGGGTCTGTTGAGATTGATTTAATTAGTTTTTAAGCATTTCAAGTGCTCTTAAACACATGAAAAGGTGGACATAAAACTAGAGTGGTGCATATAGTTCTTAGTAGGGGCGCAACACAAAACTGAAAAAGCAAACCAACTCAATCCATTGCATCGGATTGGTTTTTTAAGACAAAAATCGATCTATCGGATTGTAATTTGAAAAATTCGAAAATATTGAATTGGTTCTGGTTTTTGTTTTAAAAAATTGAAAAAATTGATCCAAACTTAAATATATATATTGTCAATAAGTATATAAAGTTATCTTACTTTCATTACTTAGAAGATTTCTTAAAGCTTAAAGATAAATCTCTTATAGTGAATGTTTTTTATGCTTCAAATGTCAATATATTTTTCAAACACAGGTATCTAAATAATTTTAATTTTATCCTTATTTTAAATTAAGAACATCTTTAAATAAGTTCAAAAGTACTTCCGACTTTAAATTTTTTGTTGTTTATGAGATTTTTTTTATATAAAAAATGTTTTTTATATATTAAAAAAATTGGATATTGGATCGGATTTTCATTTTTTGAAAACTGAATATATGGGTTTGGCTGTCGGTTTAGTATAAAACCGACAAAAATCGAACCGAAATCACCCCTAATTCTTAATGGTTTTTTTTTTTTTTTGAAATATGTTCATAAAAGTTCTTTCTTAAACTACAAAAATAAAATAATTGTGTTTATATTGAAAATGAGCTTTACTTTAACCGTGGTTAGCTATTATATAATTTTCATCAAGTGCACTAAACCCTTTTTGTAGTTGGAAGTTCAATTGCTTATTCAGTCACCACGTTGATTCATATTTAGTTTAATGCTGATTTTCAATATATGTTTCTCTATTCATCTCGTAAAAATGACTTTTTTTTTTTGTGACACTTCAACATTTAGTTACATTATTTTCTTTTGTTTTTATGATTCAACAACATTTAGAAAATTAGAGATTTATATTTTGTAATTTTATTGTTACTAAGTTTTATAAAATGAGAAATTTAAACGTATAACTTAGCGTTCAGGATTTATACAGTGTTATATTAGATGTTCATAACAACTTTTTGTTTGTTTGTTGGTAATACAAATATTATTCTTTCCTAATTTTCCTCTAATTGATATTTTAAAAAATACAAACCACTAAGAACGTTATTATTCTTTTGAGGACCCACGAAAAACATTATTGATAATATAATTGCCTTGATTAAAAAATAAATAAAACTACTGTCAAACATTCTTAAATTGTCTTAGTAGAATAAATATGAGAAAATTAAACATTAATTAAGCCAACAATAATTAAAGATAAGAAATTGAAATATATAACCACTTATATGGTTTAAATGGACAAAATGGTGACTGAAAAAAAAAAAAAAAAAAACCGTAATCGATTAATACATGTATATGATTAATTTAAAAGGTAAATGAAATTTGGAAAATTTGAGCATTTGGAAGGTGGGCCAGAAATTGGGCCTGAAGGTGGCGGAGGAGGATTGGTTGTTGGCCGTGATCCATGAGGAATTCGGTGCGGTCACGGCGGCGATAAGACCGGAAACCTGAAAACTGCTTCAAACTCTCTGCTTCCTCTATTTATTCTTCCTTCTTTCTCCAAACCCACTCGGCCCTTCATTTTTCAAACCCCCAAAAATACCCCAATCGAATCGATTCTTCTTCTTCTTCTACTCAGCTCATATCACGGTAATGAACTCATTCATTCTCGGGCTGTGTTTGTATTTTGAGCTTTGATTCGTTATTTCCAATGTTGGGTAGCTCTTTGATTTTGATTTTGATTTTGATTTTGATTTAGATGGATAGGTACCAGAGAGTGGAGAAGCCCAAGTCAGAGAACAGTCCCATAAATGAGAATGAGATTCGCATTACCACTCAGGGAAGGATGAGGAACTCAATCACTTATGCCACCACTCTTCTCCAGGTGTCCTTTGATTCTGATTTTGTCATTAATGATGTTTAATGTTCATTGGGTACTTATAATTTCATGGTGGTCGTCATTTTAATACTCCAAATGCTTTATTTGATGTCATTTGTAGTTTTTGAATCCCAAACTTCTGGTTTGTGCTGTTACTTTATTTGTTAGTGCTTTCATTTGCTTTGAAACTCTATGAGAAACTTGTATTCATGTTTCCCGAAGGGTGGCACGGTGGTGGAAGGCTTGAGCTCCCCTCAAGGTCACTGGTTCAGACATAATTTGTAGATACCTCTATTCCTTTGATGCCTTCTAGTTTGTCGAAGTTACCCTTGTTATAATAGAGCCGAACTTGATTTTTCAATTTCCAAAAAAAAAAAGAAAAAGAAAAACTAATGTCATATGACATATTGCGGAAAATTAATGTCTAGTTGGTGGCCATCATGGCCAATCCATCATTCTCCCAAGACCTTCTTTGACCAATTGAGCCACCTTGGGATGGTTAAAAAAGACAAAAAAAACTGTACTGTGGGCTGTGTTCCTCTACATTGGAAACCTTGCTTTTGGCTTCAATATCTAATTTGGTTTGCTACACGTTTGCACCTTTTCTATCTGGTACTAAACTATGACGAATCTTATTTTCCTTTTGTTCTCATTTTTGGTCATTTCTAACTCTTATTTCCTGCTAGTGTTCGTGCCTGTTTAGATGGACAGCTACTCCTAGACATATTACCGATCCTACAACATTATGTCAAAAAAACATATTAGAAACTAATTATTAGTTAGGAGACCCATAGATTGAACCCATCATTTTTTATATCCACAACACAATGCCTTCTTGACCATTAGGCCAACCCATGACCATGTTATAGTTGATACTTTTCTCCATCCTCAAGTAAATGCATGAGATTTTTTTTAACATGCTCAATCCTGTAAAATCTTTTGAGACTTTATTGATTATGATTTGTTTTGTCTTTCCTATCTTTCATAGGAGAAAGGGTCAAATGAGATTGTTGTCAAGGGAATGGGCAGAGCTATCAATAAGACTGTAATGATAGCTGAACTAATTAAGGTGGGTTCTTCTTTTCTCCAATGTGCTTGTTTTTTTAGGTGCTTTGCGATATCCTTTGAATTATCTACATTCTCTCTGTTCAGAGAAGGATTGCTGGTCTACATCAGAATACTGTCATTGGATCCACGGATATCACTGATATGTGGGAGCCGCTCGAAGAAGGCCTTCTTCCGTATGAATTCCTCATCTCTCATATGTTCTTGAAAATGTACCATTATTAGCCTTGTAGTACAGTTGTTTGAAAGCTCTTTTTCTCTACTGTTGCCAGTCTCGAGACTACAAGACATGTTTCAATGGTGTCACTTACCTTGTCCAAGAAGGAGCTAGATACATCTTCAACAGGGTAAATTTTTTTGGTCTGATGTACACGCTTAGTTACAAAATTTATATATATTATAGTTGGGGTGTGCTTAAGCTGGCCCGAACACTCATGTATATACAAAAAAAAGGTTACAATGCATATACTTTTTAGGACTGCATTTTTGGGTTTAATGTCAGCATATAATAATTTTAAGAATCATTGCACCCATGTGGTTTGGCTAATTTGTAACTTCTACCTCTATATTTCAAAAATGGGTTAAATCTTGGGCAATGTTTGAAGAATTATTATTATTATTAACAGGAGGTTATGATAGTGGGATGCAAATTATTTATTATTAACACTCCGTGCCAACTTGCGCGCACCTCGACTAATGCATGAAACATACCGCCTGACCCTACAGCATTTGGATGCCAAGGAAACCCCTAGGAAATTAATTCCTAGGTAGGTTGCCACCATGAGATTTGAACCCATCACCTTATGCACCTTAAGGCCCCCTTTGACCAATTGAGCCACTCCATGATGGTTGGATGCAAATTGTCATAACAAAGAGTTTTGTTATAGTAACCTGGGGTTTGAGTTATCATAACTCAACCTAATTCACCCTTAATCACATCAAGTTTAGGATAAAACCATCTGTACCAATTTCATGAAAGTTAGATTTGAACTCTTAAAGGAGTGTTTGGGCCTCCGTTTACCTTGGTATATTAGTTTTCAAGTATCTGAGATTCACGAATTTGCAATTTATAGTATTCCCTTAGAATGCATTACCATGTAGCCATTGGTGTTATTTGTTTTATGTTTTGGGCTATTTCTCCTGAAGATTCAAAGGCACCATGTACTCTTCAATATTTAAAATGGATCTGCTTCTTGACCACCATTTTCTTTGCTTTTATGTAGATACCAACCTCCTCTTCCGGTTGACCAAGTGAAGCCTTGGAATGAATTTGAAGATGAAGGAGGTGAATAATATAAAATGTGTGTTTATATTTTACTCCATTTACTTTTAGTAATGAACTGACTTTTAATTAATTTGCACCAATTTACTTTGATGTAGAGGGATCACCTATAATACGCGGTAGGGGACGTGGTAGAGGAAGAGGCAGGGGTAGAGGTAATAGTATTTCCTTAGAATGCCTTACATGTGCAACTGTATACTAGTATTGTCTTTTTTTTTTCAAGGTAGTAGAGTAAATATGGTTGAGTTAATTTTTTTAAAAAAAAAGATTGATATAGATAAGTTTCAATTTGTACATAAAATGATAAAAATACAGAAAAAAAAAAAAGAAAGAATATCAGGGAGAGGTATATTTTGTCATGACCTTGAATTGAAATATGGTTTATGCCAACTTCTATTAAACTGTTGTGTAGGGAACTTCAATGGTCCACCTGAGTATCAGGGAGATGTTTGGGATGGAGGACCAGGTTTTGGCTCTAGAGGTCGGGGACGGGGAAGAGGTCGTGCATTTCGTGGAAGGGGACGTGGTTATGGTCGCCAATCAGGTGGATATTATGATTATGGTGAACCTATGGCTCCACCAGTCCCAGGTCAGGGTAAGTTAATGAATTTATGGTATAATTCTACCCAAACGGGTGGTGTTTGTGTCACTCTGGCTTTCCTAGTCTTGTTCTCTTCGTCTAAATGTTAGGAACAGGCAGTATGCCTTAAGATAACTTGGACAGTCATATGTATATAAACTACTTTACTGTGAGGGGAAAAGAAGATTGCAAGAGTAGAAAGTTTTAGGAAAGAAAGGAGGAACATGGTGTGAAAATTAAGGGGGGGAGAGAGAAGTGGGATGTTGATAGGTGATAAGTTTTCAAAATGAAAACATGGTTATCAAACGAGACCTTAAATTTTGGATTTTTTCAAGCAGTAATTCAAAACTAGAACAGTTGTGTAATGCCTTCATTGCTGTCGAACTCTCGATTAGTACTGTTGTGTCCATGCTGCTACTCATTTAGTCATTTATTTCCATTATTAAGATGAGTCTTGTGGAAGTGCACATTTTGTTGATTTATATGTTTTCTGAAGGTTATGTAGGGCGTGGTCGTGGCATGGGGAGGGCTCGTGGTCGTGGTGGTTATTATCGTGCAGATGGTCTGGTGCAAGCAGCAGCTGCATGAGAGGCTAATGGTTGCATTTTCTCGTAGTCTTTTTTTGTGTGTTTTTCTTCTCTTTTCCTTTTCGAGTTCGTAAATTGCTGCCACGGAGTAGGAGTTTTAGTTTTCAATAGTTTTGAGGTAGGAAGGTTTTCATAGCTCCTAATTAACTTCAACTACGAGGCAAATGAATGTAAATTAGTTTTTTTCTTTTCTTTTTCATATTCTCTTTTCATTAGGAGTAAGTGTGTAGCTAGCAGTAGTACATTCTTTCATTCTTAAATGAACTTGCATGCTTAATCTACTAATCTATATATTTTTTTTTCTTCAAAAGTCCATGGAGTTGTTATAGTATCTAATCTCTATTGATATGAAAACCGATAAATCAAGTAATTCGAGATACTTTGACTTTTTTTAATTATTTGTAATCACTCAAGCCTTAACAATACCCGAGTTCCAAGATAATAATTCTTTGTTTGTTTGTTAACACAATAAAACATCAAAATTAATATATAATTAATTTATAAATGTACCTACACTGATACACATAGTGGGAGTTGGATCACATTCTTGCATGAGTTTTGATACACATCATATCATTTATATAAATGTTCAATCTCCAAGGTCGTTCAATTCTCATAGTGTTCCCGTTGCCGGAGAATCTGCCATTAACAATAGCCAATAGTTGTAGTGTTCGTATAAATACTTCGAATGAATCGAAATCGTCTCTTCTTGGGACAACGTCAAATGAAACCACAATAATCTTATTGTTCTTTATCATCATCATCTCTTCTTGTTCTCCGCCGTGACGACATTGCTACTATTGTCGTTGCTGTTGCTGCTGCCGCTTAGCTGCACCAACTGCTTCGCCGCACCCAATACCTCCTCTGAGAACTTTAGGGAGAGAATAAAATAGTCACTTTTAAATTTGTTCTTATGTGTTTTTTTTTGTGTGAACTCTTTTGAGTTGTTGAGAATCTTAATTACTATTTAATATGGTATCAAACTTTGGTATTCAGTTCAATAAAATTGAAAAATAAATTTTAGATGAAATTTGTAAAAATATGTGAAACTTTTCAGAAAAATACAATTTTCATTTTTTGCAACATCAATTCTTCATCATCTGCTCGTTTGCATTCGAGTTCTCGGATAATTTTTGGCTGAGATTGGTTCAATCATTACCCGACCAAGGGAGAGTTTGAGCTTTAATAGAATATGTGCCTAATGATCATCCACTTAGAAATGGTGGTCGGAGAGAAATAATATTCGTCCACTCATCATTCCTTTTCAAGAACTTATTTATGAGTGTTTGGTTAGGCTGTTACGTATATTTCAACTATTATGATAGAACATATCATATGATTCTATAATATTTTAATTTAAAAAAAAAACTCATAATAAATAGGTAACCTCTAGCAACCTCTTTGTTTCTGTTTTGACCACCATTTTGCAAATTGACATACAAGTGTTTGAATCTCATTTTTTAGTTTTTAATATTCAAAGCTAACATTCAAATGGGAAGCTAAGAAATAGGCATTCAATTCAGCATTGAAAAGAGGACAGAAAAAGAATGTCAAGGGTTTACATTAACAAAAATCCATCAAGGAACATGAGAAAAATGAGAGTTTGACACACATTATACACATCCCCAGAGAGTTTGATAAGGGAATAAATTATAACAAGTTCATGTTTTTCCATGTGACAAAAATAAGGCTAATTAAGAACCCAGAAACCAGAATAATTTTAATAAAAGAATCAAAGAAATCTATAGAACAAATAACAATTCCTCACCTCCAACCCCCTCTATCTACATCATCATTCTTGCAATTAACTTTCTTCCCCCCCACAAAAATTAGTCGAATTTCCTGCAAAAACCATAGTCGTCTCGACTTCGTTTCCTAATCGCAATTCAACCCGCAAACTTCTAAAACAGGACCATCTCTGGATACAAATGGATTGATCCTTACCCAAAGTAATGTTAAGATCGAGGCTAAAAGAATGGACCAAACGACAATGATGGTCGGTACCCGATCTTGTTTCCCTAACAATCCCTTCAAGAAGGGGTACAGATGGATGATCACCCAAAGAGCAAAAAATAGCCTCCCGAAAAGAGGACCCCAGGACTCGTATCCGTTGTTGATGGCATCGGAGATCCCGACGATCACACCGACGATGTTTATGATCAACAAGGTCGTGGGAGGTATTAACAATGATGTCCACTTGAAGATATAGAGCTCTGAAAATTCACCATCATCAGCTGCTTTGGATGTAACAGTGAAGTTTGTGCTGACACCAGCTAACACCTTGAGTAGACCTTGGAAGAGAGCAAAAAGATGCGACGAAACGCCTCCTATAACCCAGAACTGCTCGTTTCTCCACCAGTCGTCGATCCCGACACCACCCCATTGCATCTCGAGGATACCGGTTGCAGCAATTGAAATAAAGAGTGCCATGAAAATAAGACTGGCATAGTTGCTAATCTGCAAATGTCCACAAATTCGTTGGTAATTAAAATCCAGCCAAATTGAGCAGGAAATGAAATGAGTAATCACAACAACAAAAGCCATTATAAGATCCTTTCCTTTAAGCTTTCAACACATTATAGCAAATACATGAAATAATTTACAGTTCAATCATACATTTTTTTTTCGATTATGGTTTGCAAGAAAACTACAAAAGAGACTTGGCTACAGCAATAATTTAGTTGAAAAGGCATATTAAATTAAATCTAACCAAAAGTAACTAAAGGAGAGGGAGATTACCTCAGGAACAATAAATTTTCCAGTGAGAAGACAAATAGCTGGCAGACTACAGTAAACAAGCAATGGAATAGAGGTCAACGGATAGACCACTGAGTTTATGTACGAAAACCGTTCCAACCAGTTCATCCCGCCTCCATAGCCATACCATATTGGACAGTGTCTGCTCAAGAGTATCTCGACAGATCCTAGAGCCCACCGCAAAACTTGGTGTAGACGATCCGAAAGATTGATAGGAGCTGACCCTTTAAATGCGGGTCTCTTGGGAATACAGTACACGGACCGCCAACCGTGACAGTGCATTTTAAATCCAGTCAAGATATCTTCGGTTACGGAACCATAAATCCACCCAACCTTGAACCATATTGAAAGATTTCAGAGACTATATCTAAAAGAATGCAGAATTCAAACATGCATTGGTTCAAACAAGTTAACTTATCATTTATAACTGACCTCTTTTCCCCATTCTGTTTTATCTTCATATCCACAACTGATGACTTGAACTGCTTCTCTTAGGAGTGATGCAGCACTCGCATCATGAGGAACTCCTCCATTTTCCAACAGGGTCGAGGCGACAAATACTGGAGATTGCCCGAATTTTTTCGCCAATTTTATTTGAGACACGTCCATTTTCTCTATGCCTAGATCTGCAACAAAGCATCAGTCGAGTCATATTGGATTTTCCCTCTTTTTTCCTTTAAAAAGCGCAAAAATACAATATGATAAGAACAAGCATCTTGCCGAAATGATTTGTTACCTTCGATTCCCTCCTCGATATTCTCAAGTGCGTGGATCTGCTTTGAGGATTCTCTGTGTTTCGGCTTCTTCTTTTTCTCACCTTTTGCCTTTCCTTTCTTGTTCCTTCTCGATCGGAAACACAGACAGCACCATTTTGGCAAGCAGTTGCATGTTTTGCTTGGGGGTTTCTTCTTGGCAGGAGCATCAAATCCATAGAGGGCAAGCCTCCGGAAAACGCATCCCGTTCCAACATATATCGGTCCTTGAAGTCCATCTAATCCTTTCATGTTAATCTGCATTAAATTTTTACATTAGGCTTTCAATAGGCATAAGGTATACAAATTTAGAAAATTGTCCAACCAATGAAGTATATACTTACATCAAAGAACACAACATTCCGGTTTGAATATCGATCATGTCGATCAATACCATCAAATCTTTGAGGAAACTGCACATAACAAACTTTCTTCCCTGATGTAGGATCCATCATGAAACACATAGCTTCTCTGAGTGCCTTGCTATTGTTAATGTAGTGATCACAGTCAACATTAAGAAGATAGGGAGCATTTGACAGAACTGCCGAGACTCGAACCTTCAAAGAAGAAGATGAAAGAAGGGTAAATGTTGTTACTTTTTGCTACGGTCGGATCCGGACTTTGGGATAAATACTCGCTTTGTTAAGCTTATGCCCGCTTGGGTGGGGTCCAAACCCACATGGAGGTGATGGGTTGGGGGTAAATTTAATTATATCAACCAACATTTAATCATTTGTTGGACCTTAAGGGAGCATAAAGTAAATAACATGTAAGAGCTTTCCCCAAATGCTGGTAGTCGAAAAATTGAGGGGACAACATACATACCAGTGAATTCATGGCCCCAGCCTTCTTGTGATGTTCGAACCCTGGCCGCTTTTCACGAGAAACATAAACCAGTCGTGGTAGCTCATTTCCTTCGACATCACAAACTCCACTTTGGCCAAGGAAGACCTATAACGACACAAATCACGACACATTCAGCTTAAACAAACATGACCAATCAGATATGAAATTAAAAGACAACAGTGAGTTGTTTCGCCCAATTACAATTATAAACAGCAAGGCATTCATATGGCGAAAACGTTGGATGGATTCAGAAGACATAATACCTGAATCATGCCAGGATGGTCTCGAACATTGTTTCCAGGCCATGGAGTACCATCTTGCATTGTCCAGCCGTCCTCGGGGACTTTTTGAGCCATGGAGACCAAAGCATTTACCCTAACCTTAAACTCTTCGTATTCTCTCTGTTCAAAGCAAAGTAAATGAACAGAAAGTCAGTAACATAACTGCAGCAAACAATAAGGAGATAAGATCCACATCCTAACTTCAACCACATTTCTAAATGAGCATATACAACTTGCATCAAATGAGAGCAAAAAACTGCAATTGTAACAAACCTTCATTGCTCGCCTTTCCCTGACGAAGGCCGGATGGACCTTGTTCTTCAAATAATCCATCTTCTGAGAGAAGTAAAATTCTGGAGCACGAGGTTCAATATTGAATTTCTTACAGAAAGGAACCCATTTCCTTGCAAATTCAGATGTCTCGGAGAGTGCTTCAAATGTTAGCATCGCCGCACCATCATCTGAGACATAGCACGCAACTTTATCGACTGGATAGTCAACTGCAAGGATGGAAAGTACTGTGTTGGCCGTGATCAACGGAGGTTCTTTCATAGGATCGACAGTACTGACAAATACATCCACACTAGCTAATTCAGAAGGTTTCCCTTCTTTTTCATACCTGAAAATTTGAAAACAAAAAAGTCAGAAATGCTTCCCAAAGTAGATGGAAAAATCTCCAGTCTACCAAAAAAATTCATGAGCTCAAATGAATGTATTTAGAAGATTGTGTCCACATCACCTCAGTGACAGCCTATCAAGATAAGTTTCCCTTTCAATTGGATACCATTTTGGGAACTGATCCAAAATCCACGACGCAGCAAACCATATTTCACAAATTACTGAAGTCAACCACAGGCCATAGGCGTCTTTAACTGGATGAAGAATCCTATAATGGAAAAACAGACCGAGAATAACAAGCCGAAGCAAGATGATTAATCTGTATGGATTGATCCTGCTTGAAGCGATGGGCATTTTCCTTGATAGTGGTTGCCTAGCTTCATCCATCCTGTTGAATGGGACACAAATAGATGATCAGTTGTTAAATGGCTTAAAGAAAAACATATTATGGTACAACAAGAGTGAAAGAAGCCATGGAATTAAGTTGTATTACATGTCAAATTGTCCCCAAATCAAACAATAAACAAATGCTATAAGAGTTTATGACAACAGAACGAAATTTGATAACAAAAATATATGCACGCAACAGGCACAAAACACTTCTAACAGTGGCTTACATGGGCAAGTCCGGATCATCGATATCATTTCCACCATCGTCAACCCCTTCGTGCTTCACCACTTGAAGTTTATCATTTTGCTTCTTCTTCCAATCCTCCATTCTGTCCTTCCATGCCACACTCCCATAACCATACACTGCAATATCTTTTTGGGGAACCATCGGCCTAGGTTGTGCTATGGGATGTCAATCAAAATATTAGCCATAATGTACATAGCTTACATGTAAAGTAAATAAGCATGTCGATGCCGCAACGACTTACAAGGTATTGAAGGATCAGGGTAAGGCATTGGGTGAACTCTGTTTCTATGACCCATATGGTGGGGTACAAGAGCATGTTGATTGGAAAAAATCTCATAATCCTAGCAAATGAAAAGGCATCATTATTAGGATTTGGTTGTGAATATCCAAAATTAAAAAACATCATAACTTTGCAAGATAGTATTGAAGAATTCCAATTACCTCCTCGCCATATGTCAAGAGAGGAATCTCAGAACCAAAGGGAGACGGTTCATGGTCCGACCGGTGGGGACCACGGCCAGCGTAAGGGTGCGAAGCAAACGACGCCTCTGCAGCATGAGGTCCCAAAGCATCAAAGCTTCCATAGTCAAACTCATTATCCAAATCATCAATATCATCTTCATCCTCATCACCTTCAACCCTAGGACTACCTGCAATTTGCACAAATAATTAGCTTTGACACCCAAAACAGCCACAACATTAGACAACAAAATCAAAAAACCATACCCTTAATGCGCTTGTATCTGGTTTTACACTGTGGACAAGCTTGATTTCCCTCTCTTCGTTCATACTCATAACAAGGTCTACAAACTGGGAAAGCACATTCATTACAAGCAACAAAGAGCTCTCCTTCAGCAGTTAATTCTACCTCATCCCCACAAATCTGACATGTTTGTCCACTCAATTCCTTCACAGACTTGATCTGAAAACACCAAAACAAAAATGAAAACAGAAAAATAAAGACCTAAACCAAAAGTGGCGGCTAAATATAACTGAGCACTGATCATCTTGAAGTCAAATTACTTCTGATTCATAAACAGAATCGATAAAAACAAAAACAGTGCAGTCAAAATTGAGCTGATAGGCGAGATTGTGTCAAACTCTATTTCAGATGGATCTAATGACTATCAAAACCTGTTAAAAAAAATGAAACTTTGTGACACAAAGGAGAATCTAAATACAAGATGAACAAAGAGCAGAAACTAAATTTCTTCAACTCAATCAACTCCTCCCCAGAATGAATATACAGAACAAACCCTACATGCACAGAAATCCATGAAAGACTTGATCTTGTGCTAACATTTTAATTACCTTTCCTATAAATGAACAAATAATGGAATCAAAGAAAAGGGTATGTTACACAACCCCTACAAAAAAGAAACTCTTCAAATTCGCCATTTCCATGAAACCTAAGTTAAAAAGAAGAACAAACTCAGCCCAGCAATCTTACCCGAGCAGTCTCATCTGCATTAATCAGAACAAACTCGTTTCTATTATGAGACCCAGCAATGAGTCTACCAGCAGTGTCCATCGTTCACAAAACCCAAATAGAACCCGATCTCGAAAGCAAACGAGTCCACCCCAAGAAATCACTCAAAAAAACCCATCATTCGCCAGAAACAACTCAATCTCCAGCACCCACCATGAGTAAATCGACTAGAATCGCATATTTCGTTAGATGGGTCAGCAAGAAATATCAATACCCTCAAGAAAACAAGCAGGCCCGGTCTAAATCTGCGCCAGTGGCTACCAAATGGGATAATAAACAAGAAAAGAAAGCGTAGAAGCGAAGGAGATAACAAGAAATGGACAGACAAAAAGAGAGAGATATAAAAAGGGGGTTCGTAATTTGTAAGTGTGAGTGAAAAGAAAGAAAAGGGTGGGGCCAGAAATGTGGTGGTGGCGCAGGGCAGTGCCCACCACCGGAGTTGGTGGCGAAAAAAAAACAACAAAAAAACAGAGTGTTTCAATGGTGGGTTTGGTAAGGCTAATCGAATCGGTCGATTTTGATCACTGGGGTTGCTTTATTTGTAGGAGTGGTTTAAATGGCAGTGAGAAAGATGGGATTGGAGTTTACCACAGCTTTCTCTCTGTGTGCGCTAAAAAACAGAGAGAATCTCAGAGCAGAGAAAAACCCAAATGAAAACGAAACGGAAAGGGTTGAAAGGAATTGGGATTGTTTATCGTAATGTAATGAAAAGATTTACAGAGAGAGGAATTAGGATCTGGTTGATTATTATGGTTCTGAAATGATCTCTGTGTTTTGAGAGAGAGATTAGTGTCGTGTTCGTGATTGCTGGCAAACGCGTTTTGCTTTTTTGGATGTAAATATAAAAAAATAAAAAATGTAAAAATGTAAAGTTATTAATGTTTTTTTTTAGTGTGAATTTTGGGACTTTGGAGTTTGGGAGAGAGAAACAGAGAGAATGGGGAAATTAGGGTTAGGGTTAATACAGGGGAGCGTAACGGAGAAGACGGAGTTGACTAATTAATTAAGTTTGACCAAACGGTTCTTTCCTTGCAAGTTTCTTTCGGCTCTTTCACGTTTTCACCCGGTTTTCGGGTCAGAACCCGACTTTTTCTTTCATTGCATGTTTTAAAGTTATTAAATTACTTTTTTTTTTTTTTTTTTTTTTTAAGTTCAGAGAGATAATGTCTTTTCTAAACAAAAAATGATTTACTATAACTATTTTTATTATTCTAATTTTTTTAATGTCTAACTTTTTTTTTTTGTTTGAGGATAGTCTAACTTTTTTAAAAAAATTTAGTTGTAATAATACGTTTTTTAATTTAAAATATACATAAAATTAGTTGTAATAAAATTATTAACATTTCTCAACAATTTTCTTTTATTGATGTTAACTTGAAATTTAGTTGAATTTGGTTTTTTGAAGGGTGTTTAGATGAGATTTTGATGAAAAGTTAAAAGATGACAGTTGTAACTAAAAATTTGTTTGAATATATATTTTTTTTATAAAAACTAGTGGAAATCTTGTCTAATATAAATTTAAAATAATTAATTTAAAACAAAGTATTATAAATGACCGATTAAAAATTAGTTATTTTAGATGCTTGAAAATAATCATTATAAATAATGAATTATTTTGAATAATTATAAATTAATGATTATGAATGATAAATTATTTTAATAGTAAAAATAAAAAATATTTTAAGTAGTTAAAAAAAATTTGTTTAAATGTACTTTTTCAACCGAGTAAATAAATTGATATTTGTGACCGCATATTTACAATACAGACGGGGGGATCAGTTGGACCTTTGATTAATTAAAGGTTCTTTTTTTGATTGGTCGTGAAAACACCAGTTTCTTCCATATTTTGGACCTTAGCTCCATGGAACAATATACTACTGCTGAAATCTGCCCTTTCTCAAGGCATTTCTTTAGACAAAGACTCCGTTTTTTCCTCTTTTCGGATGGTAAATATTTCTCAGAACATGGAGTGTGAATTTTTATTCTACATTCTATTTACATATAACAAACAAACACCTTTTCAAACTATAAAAAAAACATTTCTTAATTATTGAAAGAAAGAAAAATATGAATTACTAAATAGGTTAAAAGCATAATAATTTCATTGTTTGGTTATAAACTAGTTCAATGTTTCGTGTTGTGAATTTGAAAGTATCTAATAATTATGAATTATAAGATGAAGGAATTGCAATTATTATTATTTTTCTAATTGATATTTTATGGGGATGAAAACCATCTTAATTAATGAGAATAGTCGCAAGTTTAATAATTAGGGCACTTTGTTAGTAAATTGAAGTTTGAGTGTACACATTTATGGTCTCCAAAGAAATAACTTCTTCCACCAAAGTTTTAATACATTTCTTAATCAACCATAATTACCCCCACCAATAATTCCTAAACCCACAAAAATTTAATTACAAAACTGTCTATATTATAAGATTTATTTTCAGTTTAAAAATTCAAAATATTCCACTCTGACTCATACTTTTCTTATTCATTAAAATATAAGTTCATTCCATATTTTAGCATTTGAGTATTTTTTTTTTTCAGATGATTTTGTCACTGCACTTTTTTAAAAATGCAATCTAAAGAATTGTTTATTGACATGTCATGTATACAATAAGAATTTAATTGATATATATTATTAGATTTTGGCATGCATATCAACTTAATAATGTTGCCTCTTAACATTTTTCATTTATTAATTATTGATTTGAGATGTCCATGTGTCTATATTGCATATTAGAAAAAACAAAGAGATGGAGATAGAGATTATTTTGCAATTAACAAATAAATGGAATATACAATATACTATTACAATAAATAATATATATATATATATCAATTGAACTCAACAAAAATAGTTGGATGAATTTAAATCAATAACCTGATTACATTTATCGTTTGCATAAGTTTTGATAATTAATATTCAACTCTTATTTACTTGAGAAAATATTTTATTTTTAAAGGTTGTGGTACTCATCTATTTATTTATACTAAAAAACTTTGAAATTATTTAAAAGTAAATAATCAAAAACTAATTAAATAACTTAGTAACGCAATAATTTTATTGTTTAGTTGTAAATTAATTCAACATCAATGTTATCGATTCGATTCAATATTTCCTGCACATAGATCTACATCTACTATAATTTCAAGCGGTGAAGATGAATTTATTGTTAATTTTTGTATACCTTAAGTCTTATTCATAAAATTGTAGGCATGGATTTATTTGATATCGTAACTTTAGAAAAGTTTAATAAATGTTAAACTTCAACAATTATTTTGTTTTGGTTTTGTTTTTATTTTTATTTTCCTTAATTGTTTTAGAGTATTTAGCTTACTTATGGCATATTGATATTTGGTATTTAGCTTTTTTTTAAAAAAAACTTATTATTAAAATTAAACATTCAAAATAATTGAAAGCGAAAAACGATGAAGCTCTCTCTCTCTATCTTGTAGAGAGAGACACGCTCTTGGTGGGCTCAGGCAAGACCCTTTTGGTGTCCGGCCGGTGAGCGTTCGTGGGCACATTTATGTGCGTTCTTAGGCCTATCTTTCTTCTCTGTTAAAAGGTGGGAGTAGGCGTTGGTGGAGCTCGGTGGAGAGCAAAATTTTCGGAGCTCGGAATGAGCTGTGTGAGGTGAGAGG
>JBBMEF010000025.1:7301056-7313570 GCA_037832685.1 Sicyos baderoa
ATCAAAGAGTTGATCGTAAAGGACCCCGATGAGTCTAGATTCCATTTGACCACATCATCCGTAAGAGAGAGATGAATGTTGTCAAGGATAAGCATGAGACTGCTAAATTCAGCCACTTCATCATCTTTTATATTTCTTCTTAAACCCATGTTCCAAAAACTATTTGTTTCTTCCCAAGTCTCGTGTACAGTGGCATCTTGGACATGATGCTATATATATATATATATCCGTAATTGTCCGAGTAAGCTTGCGCACATCTCAACTATTATCACGAGACATACAGCCTGATCCTACAACATTTGGATGTCAAAAAAATTCGTAGGAAATTAATTCCTAAGCAGGTGGCTACCACGGACTGAACCCTTCACCTCTTAGTTCCCCAAAGTTCTCTGGACCACTAGGTCACTCTATGATTTGGACATGATGCAATATATTAAAACAAAATCATATATGAAAAAGCAGGACAAAAAGATATCCTTCACCGGGGCACACAGCGAAATTATTAAACAAGAATCCTTGTTGAGGGAATCAGATAGAACAAAATTACCATTTTTATATAACCAAGAGTATGAGCTTCACCCCACTACATAGGGCAGCCATACCCATCCCAACTCCCAAGACCTGAACTTGAGAGACAACAAGAAATTTTATGATTAATTTCATTCGTGGGTTTCGAACGTGGGACCTCCCAAGAAGCTTATTTGGAAACCCCAAGCCTATACCAATGAGACGGCTCCTTAGGGACACAAAACCACCCTCTAACCCCACGCACGACAACGTACCTGCCAATTCGCATATCAAATGTTCGAACAGTGCCATCAACGCTTCCTCCAATAATTTCAGTTTTTGTTAAGCAAACAGACATTACACTGTCTGAAAACGTATTAATGATCTGAAGAACAAGCAAAAGCAGCTAGAGTGAAAGCTGGTGAAACTTTTTAATGATTGAAGTATGAAGTAAAAATTCAAACCTGAATTGGCTCTGTGCTGTGAGATCTGCAATCCCAAGCACGCAATGATTGGTCATAGCCTGCTGAGACCACTACAGAAGCATACTCATTAAATTTCACAGCATTCACCTAAAAAAAAACCTAGATAGTTAGTCATAAGGTTATATGATATAAAATCAAATGAGATGAACTTAATTCTTCCAAAGGCATTTTGAACACAATAAAATAAAATGAAAATTACGAAGGACTGGAATTTTGCAGTTACTTTTAACTACCGGAAAAGTTGCATGGTTTGACAATTGAACTCAAAATCGTAAAATTATATATATATGTAAAATTATATATATATATATATATATCATTGGGGAAAGAACGAACCTCACTATCATGGCCTCGGAATTTTCGAATGACACGACCTGTAGATACATCCCAATAGAAGACTTGCCGATCACCACCACATGAACTTAACTTGGAGTTGTCTCTAAAGCAAATAAGGGAGCACATATGATTTGACAGAGATTAGCTATAGTGCAGAAGAGACCTATAATTGAAACATGAGGATCTACCTAATCTAAAAATGACCAAATTATAGAAAGGAGAAGATAGAGGAATTACGAAGTGACATGTACATCACGGACTTCACGGCCATGTGATTTGTATGTCTTAATGTGAATGCCACGGTGAGGATTCCAGAGGCGAATTGTCCGATCCTTGCCACAGCTGAGGCAATAATTGCCATCAGCATTGAACCTTGCAGCTAAAACTCCACCTTCATGCCCCTCAAGAACCTTAAATTCCTTGGTGGGTAATTCTGATACACTCATTTCCTTTACTCTAGCTTTAGAGTCTGCTTCATTCAATGAGAATCATTAACCGATGCGCCGGTGTACTGAAACTAAACTAACAAGGAAAAGCCAAGAAATGAATACAATACTGAATATAGTGAAAATGAGTGACTAAATTTTAAAACAAGTAAGAGAATACGTCGGCCATGGGATCAAATAAGAAGTTATAAATGGCGGTAAATTGATAAATAATATGACTTCCAATTTGAAATGAAGATCCAAAGTTATTTTTTGTTGGAAAAGAAACAATTTCATCCATATATGAAATTACAAGAGGGAAGAACCCCAAAGGAACATAAGAATGAGATTCAATGATGAAAACCAAAAATCTAACTCGTAAACAAGAAAAGTTTCCTAGAGTAACAAGTGACTAAGAAAAATCTACATAAATTGCTGAAATATCTTAAACTATGTTGCACTATGAATACTCAATATGGGTGGGTCAGCGAGTCGGGGTCCAAGGGCAAAGCGCCTAGTGGGGGCTCATGGGTGTGCCCCCTGAGCCTGGAAACTATGTTAATTGAGTTCTATATATTTATATTAGGCTTTTATGTATTTTGGATCATATGTAGTATTAGGATTTTATGAGAGGTGCACTATATAAACTCTCTTAAAATTCTTGCCCCGTTTGCCGAATATTTGTATTATTCACGATCTCCTAAATAAAAAACGATTTCTCTCCTCTGGCCGTGAATGAAGCTAACACAACGTTGGTGAACTGCATAAATCTGTGCATTCTTTGCATCGTGTTTCTTTCATTCTTGATTGTTGTTTACGATTGTTCGTAACATCAATGAACAAAGAGAACAAAAAATAAAGAGTTCAAAGATTGATTGATATCACGTTTGGACTAAGATTGGGTGGTTTTCCTTAGGTGGTATTTCTACGTCTTAGATAAAAATTCAGAATGCAAAACTAGTGAGTTACTCGTTGCTATATTTGTTGTGATCTCCTACCCTCTTACCATTAAAAAGATAAATCAAATTTTTCATGCTTGCTTCAGCCTCTTTTTTTTTCTTTGAGTACATATAGGGGGAGGGGGGACAAATACCGATTTTTTGGATCGAACCCGTGACGTTGGTATTGAACTGGTTTACAACCAACCAATGGAACCACTGACCCATTCGGTGCTTGCTTCAGCATTTATTATACACAAGTAAATGAATTGGATAGAAAGTATGGATTCCATAAACGAGGAAAAAAAACATTAGCATACATCATGAGCTGAATTGCATTGACCAAGGATTAGTTGTACGAAAATGTTGAGTTATCATTGAGCAAAAACATCAGCATACTCCAAACATAATAAACCAAATGACATGTTTCCCTCCTCTCTAAACAAGAGAAATAACAGATATTTCATGAACTTCGTGTTAAAGGATATAATATCGAAAAGAGTGGAAACCTCATATTGTCTAATGATAGGGCAATAGAGTTGACAAGCCCAAATGAGTATTCGGTCCAATTAAAATAAAAATTGAAATCTGATTCAAGATTGGTGACCCAAAAGATTCCCTACCGAAAAGAGCTAAGACGTAATCTCATATATATTGGGGGAAGAGGATTACAAATACTCATTACTGGGATCGAATCCGTGACCGTAGAATGGAAATGGATTAACACTAAACCAGATAACCAATCGCGCCACTGACCCATTCTGTAATCTCATGTTTTCTAATACTTAGTGAGAAACCCAAGTGAGTAGAAGCCCTAGAAATTATGGCGAGAATAAGACATTGAGAAAAAAGATAGAAGTAGGAAGAAATTGAACCTGAGAACGAAGTAAGGGTGATTTCGGTTTGGTTTTTGTCGGTTTTGTACCGAACCAATAACCGAACCGATATCTTCGGTTTTTAAAAAATAGATCTGATCCAATGTCCAACAAAATATAAAACCAATGGTTCGGTTTTCAATTGGATTGGATCGTTTTTTGTTCGGTTTTCGGTTTTCTCAATGTTTACAATATTCATATTTTTTTTTATAGGTGATGTAATACTACAATTCAGTGAGTTAACATTCCCATTGAAATTACTCTTTTTTTCTTGAAGGCTATCATCATTTGAACTCCAATTTTCACATCACAATATATAATTGAGTAGAAACAAGTAATCCAAAACAAAAATTACAATACTGCACAAAACTTTAAAGTTTGTAATCCTTATATCTATGTTGTAAACTATGATTTCTTTTTTGAACAAATATACTATGATCATTTGAAGGGTTGATAAATTATATTGGGCAAATAATAAAATATTATAACAAAATGTTAAAGGATCAAATCTAAACAGTTTGTTCTCAAAAAAAAAAAAAAAAAAAAAAAAAAAAAACTAAACAGTTTATAAGCAAGAAAAAATAAACAGTCAAAGCTTCAACAATGGATAATTGAGGCACAAATTCAGAAAAAACAAGGCAGAACTTCAGGAAAATTGAAAAAAGAATAGCCCATCTCTAGCTAATTTTAAACCAGAATGTTCAAAACTTCTTGTTGGCATTTTAACAAACACATTACGTGCAAAAAAAAAAAGCACAAAACAAAACATCCCCATCAAAATCTAACTAAAAAAAATGGAGGGGAAAAGAAGAGAGAGAAAGAACGCTACCTTGGGGAGCCGGAGATGGGCGACGAATTCAGAATGGAATCGGGCCTTGGAAGCAAGAATTCAAGTGTAAATAAGGTCACTTCTTTTTTCTCTCTACGCTTTTGACTTCCTATTTTATTCCACCAAAAACTAAAACTCAATCAAATTTTTAATTTCTAATTTCAAGAATTGGAACTTAAATTTATTTAATTGATGTAGATTATTCACATACTTCTCAAATTTCGTTTTTTAATTTTGTTGAGCTTAATCGAAAAGGTAGGTGGCGCAGTGCTTTCATTATTTGGTTGGGTTTGAATCTGGAAATCGGTATTGTAATCCCCCTCCCTCTATTCGTGCAACGTTGCACGTGTCTCGGTCCTATTCTAATATTTTTTATATTTAAAAATTGTACATAACAATAATATTAAAGTAAAAAAAACAATTTTTTTTCAAAATTCAAAATAACTCTATTAAAGATATAAAAATAATATCTTTTTGCTAAATTAGTACTTATATACTTACCGTCTTTTTTATATCTTAGACATTTAAATTTATATAAGCAATGTATAAATAATTTTAGAATTCAAGATATTAATTTTCTACTTGTATTTTTGTGGAAGAAGGTGGAAAGTTTTTGTTTTGTATGAGAGAAGATATAAAAAAAGTTTTTGGTTTCATTTTTTTATTGTGTTATTTATGCATGTGGTGTTATTTTGAATGTAATTTAAAATTTAAAGTTTTCAAATATTATAAATTGTCAAATAATTATTTATTATAAGTCCATAAATATATCTTAGTTTTCAAATATTTAAACATAAAAGTGAAGATATTAGATTATTCATATTTTTATTCTAAAAGAAAAAAAAAACTATCTATATTCTAAGCTTCACTCATTAATTTTGTGTATTGAATAGATATTTACAAAAATAATTATGGAAGAATATGTTTTCTAATGTAAAAATTTGAAAAGACTTAATTAATCCAATAATTATTTTTATATTTTTTTTATTCTTTTAATAAAGTATAGATGAATATAAAAATTGAGTAACATGAATGATTACTTTAGTGAAAGAAAATTGATATATTTTCTTTACCAGAAAAAAAAAATTCATGATAAAATTGAAAAAAATAAAAACATCATTTTTTAAAAACTTTTGAATGTGAACTAGTATTTGAATTAAAATAATTTTTCTAATCATTTCAAATCTATTTTTTTAATAAAAAATCTACTAAAAATTGGTTTATATATATATATATATATTAAAGTATATGGATATCAAAATTGAGTTATTCAAAACTCATCTAGAATAATTTAATTTAGAAAAAATTATATAAATTATTATTTTTAATGGGTATCAATTGCGTTTGAATTTTAAAATTTGTAGCATTTACCTTCACAAAATTTTATTTTGATCAATTATTTCTTAATTCTTGATTAGCGCAATTAACCATTTGAGTAGTTCATGAAAATATAAAAAATGTTATATGAATAATACAATTGTACAAACATTTTGAATACAAATGGTAGAAATGATAAATGAATTGACTTTGTAACGATAACTAATATTTTAAATATGATAATAATACAAGTATACAATATACAATAATAATTAAATGAAAATAAAATACAAATAATAAAATGAAAGTCTTTAATACATTCATTCCCCATATAGACTTGAACACGTAATATAGTTTGACAAACAAATATTACCACTCAATTTTATAAAAAAATGGAGTATAATACCGTAAGACGAATTTGAGATATCTTGAGATGCTTCAAAATATGTCTTCAATGCAATATTAATATCTTGAGATAACAATGAAGAGCATTTGATAAACAATAAACGAGTGAAAATTTAAAAAAAATGATGCACACTTTTTTTTTGGAAATAAATGATGAAAAACCTCAATTTTAAGGTAAACGACAAATGCTCTTTTTTTTTTTTTAGAATGAATGCTGGAAAACCTCATTTTACAGTAGAGATGATAATAATTACAAAATTTTTGAAATTATAAAACTCATAAAATTGAATTAAAATTATAATTTTAATTATTATAAAATACCTCTAACATTTAATATTTCAATCTATAACATCCTATACTTTTATCATTAATTATTATTAATTTCAACCTATAAATATAAATTAATACATAATAGAAATCCATCTGAAGTAAAAAAAAAAAAAAAAAAGAAGAAACAGCTGCACGACCTAAAATATGAAAAGCCCATAACAAAATTGCCTATCTTCCTCCATTCTCTATTCTCATTATATTAATTGCACGGTTAAAAACAATATATTACTAATATGGAAAGTATTTAAAAGGATGTGGAATTTGAAAATTGAGTATCAAATATGCAGGAGGGCAAAATGGTATTAATAAAAAAATATTAATTTCGAATTTTAAAAAAGAAATTAACTTTGCAAAAAAAACTTGGACATCTAATTTTGCAAATACTTTTCAAATATGATCTATTTATTGTCATTTCCTTTTTTAGAGCATTTACCTTTTATATAATGGGAATCCAACTTTAAAAGTAAAAAAAACATAACTTCCACAACCTAAGATGAAAAGTTTTCCTATGTACTTCAAAAAATAAAAAAAATAAAAACAAAAACAAACTTCGTGTATGTAATAGTATAATGAGGGGGTTTTCAAAAAAAAAAAATTATGATGAGAGAAAAAGAATTACACGATTTTTTAAAATTTATTGAGTGGTAATTATATGATGTGGCTTAGGAATATAATCGTCTAAGATTTACCTACTAAGCCTTTAAGGTTGTTAGATATATATTATTTTTTTTTGAAATCATGCTTTTTTTTATTCAACGCTAATGAAATGTTTTGAAAGTTAAATAATAGGTAAAAACATATGTACAAACTCATAATGGTTACCACAACTTGTGAACAAATAAGACTACATTTGAAATATAAATGATAATCGTCAAAACCCTAAAAATATAATAAATAGAAATTATGTAAAACTTATAAGGTTAGTCAAATTTAAAAATAATTATAAATATTTTTTTTTTTTTGAGTACAAACAGGAGGAGGGGATTACAATATCGACTCTTTTAGGGTTCGATGGTTTACAACCAAATAATGAAACTACTACGCCACCGACCCTTTCAGTATAGGGTTACTTTTTTAAAAAAAAAATAGCAACCATAATAATATATATTAATAATAGTATTACGTTATTAATAATATATAATATTATATTAATATCACATAAAAATATGGAAATTTGTTATGTTTTTAGGGCTCTCTATTAGAATTATACCACATTTTTATCAAAAATTCGTTTATACCAAAATTCTATGATTGAACTCAATCGAACTCGATCAATAACGAGTGATTGAACTCAATCGGTTTGTTAAGTGATTGAGCTCAATTGATTGAGTTGAACCACTAGTTATTGATTAAGTTCGATTGAGTTCAATCACTCAGAATTTTGGTATATGTGCAATTATTTTCAATTTTACATTATAGATGTAATTTTTTAGCTCATTTTTATTATACATAAAAAATTTCCTAATAATATATTGAACGCTATTTAAAAGGGCTTTTTACGCTTGTGGAGTGAATGGAGAACAAAATTACATCCGTGTTCACTTTTGAAACATTTAGCAAAAGTAACCAATTCCTTAAAAAACGGAAATTCATTTTATATTTAAATTACTTAGACCCCGTTTGATAATTATTTGGTTTCTTATTTTTTGTTTTTCAAATTTAAGCCTATTTTTTTCTCAAATTTTATACAATTTGTTTCATCCTTTATACTATGTATACATCTTTTCTTAAGAAAGTAGGGGAAAACCAACCAACTTTTAAAAACAAAAAAAAAGTAGTTTCCCAAAGTTTGTTTTTGTTTTTAAAAGTTGGTTAGTATTCCCCTACTTTCTTAAAGAAAGATGCATAAACGGTAGGAATGATGGAGCACATTATAGGAAATTTGAGAGAGAATATGCTTAAATTTGAAAAACTAAAAACAAGAAACCAAATAGTTATCAAACGGGGCCTTAAATATTCTCGTTACTGAATAACATTGATTGAACAAAAAAACACCAAAATTTAAACAAAAAAACAAATTCTCCAAATCCTGAGCACAGTTTTCAACTAAAAATTATCTAAATTATCTTCTTAAAAATAGTATTATTATTAATACAATGTTATATATTATTAATAGGGAAATTGTGGTAGATGACAGAATTTTGTATCTCTTTTTTAATTTTAGCATCTTTTTAAAATTATTTCGAATATACCAGAATTGAGTGCAATTCTTTAAATATTCCAATTCTACCCCTTGGTACATTTCCCTCCTTCATCCACCGAACCTTCAAACGTCGTTGTTGCCAAAATAAGCTTTCAAAAATCAATTTCGAAATGTTCGACAAGTTTGAAATTTAATTGAGAAATAAGAAATTTGTCGATTGCTTTGACTATGTTCGCGGACTGTATGAACAATTAAAATTGAAAACCACAAGTGAAGCTCACAATTTAGAACCAAACCATTGTGTGTACGAAACTCGCACGTAGAATTTCTACACGATGTATTTTTTATTTTTTATTTTTAATGATCTAATCTAAAGTAACCACGAATTGCTTCTTGAAAAAACTTGTTTGCTATATAAAAGCAAATTTGATGGCTTTTGGTTGACGGTAAGACAAACCTCATGAAATCTTTGAATTTAAGTAAAATCCTTGATATTATTGAATATGAGAGAGATGTCCAAACGTCGGTTAGTGATTGAAGCTATCAGCAAATTAATTGAATCTATAAAGCAAATTGATTGGATCTATTAGCGAAGTGATTGAAGGCTATCGACAAAATAATTTGGATCTATCGGTCTCAAGCTCTAGGGTTTCACATTTGGATCCCATTTTCTCCATTTTCGCCCTCTTTGAAGCTCACAAGGTCTCATTTTCACTATTTTCGGCATTTTCAAACTCTCAATTCACCATTTTCGGCAATTTCCGCCAATCTCTCAAATAAGTATGTTTGTTATAATCCTTCTTAATACATTGTTTTTTACCTTATTTTTTTGTAATAAATGCATGTTCGGTAAATGTCATGTTGTATTATCTTCTAAAATGCATGCAATTTGTGATAAATTTGTAATTTGGTTATTTAGTAATAGAAGTCAGTTTCTTTAGTAATACAAGTCAATCATAAATTGCAATCACACTACAAATTAGTGATAGAAATCAATTAGCCAAGTGATAGAAATCAATTAACCAAGTGATAGAAATTAATTAGTAGTGATAGAAATCTATTAAGCCCAATAATAGAAATCTATTAAGTAAAGTGATAAAATCTATTAAGTAGTGATAGAAATAAATTAGTGCAGTGATAGAAATAAATTAGTGTAGTGATAGAAATCAATTAGTCCAGAAATCAACACGTCATATAAACCTTAAAAAAAAAGTGATAGGAATCAAGTGATAGAAATCAATTAGCCAAGTGATAAAAATCTATTAAGTCTAATGATAGAAATTTATTAAGTCAAAAAAAAAAAAAAAAAAAACAAGTGATAGAAATCAATTAGCCAAGTGATATAAATCTATTAAGTCGAGTGATAGAAATCTATTAAGTCTGAGTGATAGAAATAAACAAATGCAGTGATAGAAATCAAATAGTTCAGTGATAGAAATCAATAAGTCTGGTAATAGAAATCTATTTTACTTTTTAATATGTAGGCATAGTGATAGAAATCAATTAGTCTAGTGATAGAAATCAGTTAGTCTAGTGATAGAAATCAAATAGTATAGTGATAGAAATCAGTTAGTCTAGTGATAAAAATTATATTAGTCTAGTTATAGATATCTATTAGTCTAGTGATAGAAATCTATTAGTCTAGTGATAGATATTTATCATCATCTTCTTTTTCCTTCAATCAATAGAAGTCAATTTCAATCAATAACATAAACAAAACCATATTCAAGAATATGACACAAACAGGAGCATATTAAAAAATATGATTGAATTCTATTAGTGACACAACTTAACTAGTGATAGAACATCAAATCGACTAGTGATAGAATAATCAGATCGAATAGTGATAGAATTGAATTAAAATATTGATAAAATTGAATTAAACCAATGATAGAATATTAGCTCGACTAGTGATAAAATATCAGATCAAATAAAATAAATTAGTGCTGATAGAAATCTTTTTTTTTTTTTTTTTTAAAACAAGTGATAGAAATCTATCAAGTAAAAACAAGTGATAGAAATCTATCAAGTAAAAAAAAAATTGATAAAAATCAATTAGCCAAGTGATAGAAATCTATCAAGTTTAGTAATATAAATAAATTAGTGTTGATAGAAATCTTTTCAAAAAAAAAAATGATAGAAATCAATTAGCCGAGTGATAGAAATCTATTAAGTAAAAAAAAAAAAAAAGAAAAAAAAAAGTGATAGAAATCAATTAGTCGAAGTGATAGAAATCTATTAAGTCTAGTGATAGAAATCTGTTAAGTCTAGTGATAGAAATCTTTTAGTCTAGTGATAGAAATAAATAAGTGGAGTGATAGAAATAAACTCAGTTTTTCATTATGGGCTTTTAAGTAATTTCACTTAATCCGTTTTTAATTTATAATGGTACACAAGAATTAATTTTAAAAATCTGCTATACATGAAATTATTTTGCCCTATTTTGCTATACATGTAAATCCCCCTTATTAATATTCATTAATACAATACTATATTATTAATATAATATTATGTATTATTAATACTTATTAATATAGTATTATATGTTATTAATACATAATTATGTTATTAATATAGTATTTATTATTGATACAATATTATGTATTATTAATAATCATTAATACATTATTATATGTTATTAATACAATATTATATTGTTAATACAATATATATTATTAATACAATATTATCAAATTTGTCTATATTTGTAGTTATTAATTCATATGGTACTAATAATACATAATATTGTATTAATAATGTAATGACTATTAATAATACAATATTGAACTCTGTTTATAATTATAGATGTAAATATATTTAAATTTGACTACATTTGTAATTATTTATTTAGAATAGTTATTCAACTATAATTTCTCAAGTCTCAGACAATTTGACATTTGGAGCATCAAACCTAGAAAACTGAAACTCACCTAATAACAGATAGAAAAATGAATGCAATAAAAATAAGAATTTGAAAGAAAAACAAAATAAAACAATGAAAATCATAAAATTTTGAAATAATAAATAAAATGTAATTCAGTAATTAATTTTGGTAAGAAATTACTAAAAAATATAATAAAAATAAAATTTAAAAATAGTAGTTTGCCTCAAAGAACGCAATTTGATCCAAAAAAAAAAAAAAAAAAAGTAGACTTACAAAAATATTATTGATTAAATCTAAAATAAAAAGTAGACTTACAAATACTTTTAAACACTACTAAATTTGTAATTATTTTACTGAAAGTCGTTATCCACCACAATTTCTCTATTTAAAATTATGAATATAAATATTTTTTTAAATTTAACTACATTTAAATTATTTGGTTATTCACGACAATTTACCAATGATTATTAAGGTAAGAACCAAAATTTACGGAGTAAACGCCTAGTTAATTTTAGTTAACAATGGTTCTATAATTTCAATATTATAAAAGAGAAAACTAAAATAAAATTAACAAACCAAAATCCGACCTTAGCTCAGTTGGTAGAGCGGAGGACTGTAGTTTGATTGCAGCTTGATCCTTAGGTCGCTGGTTCGAATCCGGCAGGTCGGATTTTTATTTTCATAATCAAATATGTGGAGTTTTAATATAATATATAATGTTCTAATCAAATTTAATAATATGTGGCCTATTAGCTCAGTTGGTTAGAGCGTCGTGCTAATAATGTGATGGTCGCAGGTTCAACCTTCATAGGCCAACTTTTTATTTTATTTTTTCCCTCTTTTTTTCTACCGTCTCGTTTCTTTCAGTGAATCACAATGTAACACGTGGACTTTATAAACCACGGTCCAGATTACCAAGTACGGCTCACCCATAATTAAAGCCTTTTATTTTTATTTTTTATATAAATTCATATGGTAAAAAAGTGACTTGTTTTAATATATATGCTTGTTTATAGGTTAATTTTCAAATTTTCATGAGG
>JBBMEF010000025.1:7313670-7327859 GCA_037832685.1 Sicyos baderoa
GGGATTCGCATATTGGGAGGACAGGTGTCAGAAGATTGGACAACTGGTGGGCTCGAGGAGTTGACGGATGCTGCACATGCGTGGGTTTTGGAGTACAGCTGGCTTCTTATGAACTGGGATAAAAATCGAACCGGTTCTAATTTTGTTTGAGCCAACCGGTTATTTTGAACCGACCTGGTTCTTGATTTTGATATCCACTCCCACTGAAGATGGGTCTCATGCAATTAAAGGATTTTATGGCTGGTTTTTTGTACTGTTCTTGTGGATGGAGCTGGTTGACAAAGGCCAGATGATACGTGGAAACATTTCTTTTCGAGGAAGGGAAGATGTAACCTCTATTTTGAGGCTAATCTTTTCCTTCTTACTTTGGTGAGATCCTGTTCTATAGTCATTGAGATCGATGTGCGATTACCTCCCAAAGTCTATCAAAAAATACCCGATGTAAGGGTTATGATAGTTTGTTCTTCTACCCAAATGGAGCTTCAATTCTCCATTGTAGTTAAGAAAGTTGTTCGAAAGGTTCAGGTCCAGTATCGATTGAGTCTTGTTTTTGGTTTTATCTATAAGGGTGGTCATACTCCGTTTTGTGGAGTTGGACCCGTGTGTGGTCCCAATGGAATGTTAGGTTGTAATGTTGACTATGTTTAATGTTATCGGTTTGGGTTTCTCAAAAAATAAAAATAAATTGAAACAAAGATAGGATACTTGTAAGTGGCAATATAAAAGCAAAATAGAATAATAAACCCTTCGAAATATGATTTTAATAAAAAATAATTGACTAATTCAAAAATAAAAATATTGACTGAGTAAGTCACGGAGTCCGACCAACGATGACAGAGATGTGTGTCAGATTACGATATCACGTGGGTCCATCACTGTTTATTATTATTTATTACCAAAAATAAAATAAAATAATATAACTAACCTAAGCAGTTTTTTTTAAAAAATTTTTATTTGGGTGTAAAATTTAATAAATTGTTTTTTAATTTTCGCAATGATTTATTATTCTTGAATTAATGAAATGCCACGTGGTACCAACCGCAGTCGGTGGATAAAATGAACGAAACGTACAATTAAATTAGACATTGTAGCTTTTTCTTTTTCTTTTTTATATTTTATATTTTAATTTCATTGAAAAGGTTTCCTTTTTATGTAAAGTTGTGGGTTAATGTAACCTGAATCATTATTGTATCAATCTCACTTCCTTATAATTTTCATCTTGCCCCTTGCCTTTTCCTAAAATTCAACTTCTGACCCTCACAACAATGTTTTTATGTAATTATAAATAATTTATTTTTTGCAATGGAGTTGGTTAAAAGGTTGTAAGCTTTAGTTGTTTTACTCTAACCTAAAAAAAGAGAAGAAAAGTTGTTTTACTCTTAAAAAAAAAAGATTATGGTTATTTTAGAAAATATATTATTGATAAGTTTGAAGAAGAATGCTATAAATAAATTCTATTGGAATAAGAAAAAGAAAATTCTTCGATAGCCACGTATTTAGGAATTAATTAATTTTCTACGAGTTTCTTTGATGAGTTTTTTGGAGTGTATAAAGTGATAAGTTTAAATTTCATGATGGTCACCTATCTAAGAATTAATTTCCTATAAATTTTTTTGACATCAAAATGTTGTAGGTTAAGTGGTATGTCCTGTGACATTATTCGAGGTGCGTGCAAGTTGACTTGGACAATCACAGATATAAAAAAAATAAAAAATAATAGAAAATGGATTGAAGCATACGATGTCACGTTTTACAGGCCCAACTACACATTTTATATAATAAAAAAAAACAAAAAACATGATGTAAACTTAACGAGTCCAATTAACTTTGTACTAAAAGAAAGTCCAATAAACTTTATAAAATATTATTAATTACAATAAAATTAACATTAACAACACTAATGTTACCCTAATGATCTTATACTAGTATTTATGTTAATTACTCACATTTTCAATGTTTACGAAATAAATATGGTTTATTCTTGATTCAGCTTGTTGGCCATTGTTTTATCTTGTAAAAAAAACTAAAATATGGTGTATTATTGAGTTCGAAAGAAACATGAGCAAATGCTTGAATTTTGAAATGTGTTTTTTTCAAGGTATCAGATTCGAGACTTATTTTTACTATTTTGATATCTCTTTATGTCTGGTCGTAATTACTTATATGCATCCAATAGAGTGAATATATTCCTATCGAAACATATATAAAAATGCATGTTTATATTCTACCCAAGCCAAAATTGAATATATATCGACCTTTTGTGACAAAAGGGTCTTGTTTAGATTTATTTAGCCATACAAAGAATGTATACAATATATTCATCATAAGTTTAAATCCACCATTTTCAATTATGGAATAATAATAATAATAATAATAATAATAATATTAAGAATAATAATAATAATAATAATAATAATAATAATAATAAAATAGTGGGGATGTGAAAAATGATAATTGGGAGAGGAGAAAAATGATGGAAGAGTTCACACGTGTAAGGAAGGTGGAAAAAGAGTTCAAAGGAAGCCAAAACTAGTCCACATTATACAACAATCCACGTGGATTTGCCCATCTTTTCTTCACTTATCTTCAGCATTCGGTCACTACCAAAACATTTTTTTTTCTTTTTTCGTTTGTTTTTAAAGATTAATATACATATTTAATATAGAAAGGTTGAATGACACAATAATTTTGTTGTTTGATTGTAAATCGATTCAATCTCGATAATTGATATTTGTTTTTTTTCTTTCCATATGTTCTAAAAAAAAACAATACAACATTAATTCAGATCAATTCATTAGATTTGCATTATAATTTGTATGGATAGTTGTATGGTTTTAGATAGGTTGTAATGTGATGTACGCCGTGCCTCCATCAAGATTCCTCATTCTTAACAAAATCTTACTCTAACGAGTTGTTTTTTTTATGGGCGGAGTTTTTGGATTAACTCATGCTTCTTATCAATCATATAAGTTTTGTTTTTTCTTTATTTTATATCCATAAATATATAGATTAACTTACGCACATCTAAATTACTTTTACAAGATAATTCACTTGATCCTACAATATTTAGATATAGAAAAATTAACATCTATGTAAATAATTATCATGTATTGAATCTATAAATTTTTGGTTCTCCAAAACCCCATAACCACTTGCTTTAACTCTTAATTTCACATTTCAACCAAAAAAACTCCAAGCATGTGAATAATATTTAGAAATGCAATCAATATTATTTTTTTCCTTCGAAATAGTCAAAATGAATTTAGTTAAACTAATTAACGATCAAAAGACATGTTCAAAATTCTAAATTTTTATTCCACACAAACACATGCGACCATAAGTTAACAATCAAATAACTAATAAACTAGAGAAGGGGCCATTTAAAGGGAAAAAAAAAAGAAAAGTAAAAGGTAAAAATTGAGTAGTTTATAAAGTAACAAATAGAAATACTTTACATGATTTAATTAGAATTTTGCAATGAAACTCCAATCTATTAGAGTGGGGTTAAAAAGATAAATTGGAGTAGAATATTACAAGCTTAGTTTAGTTTCTTAACCAATCACCGACTGCCATGCATGAAAATATCTTATTTTTTTATTTTTTGAGTGTAAAAGACAAAGTAAAGTTCTTAATTAAAGAGAGATCACTACCATTACAATAGGATTAATAATCACAATCATAATCTTTCAAAATATGCATTAATTAATTTCTTGATTAGTCATGATTGATTGGCTAAGAGATTTGTTTGCCAATTGGAGGATGCCACGTGGTGGGGTCCGACAAAAAGATGGGTTTAGGGGTTCGAACATGAGTTTGGTTAGGGGTTCACAAAAACCCGACAATCCGAAAAATTCAAACCAACCCAACTCAATTTGACGGGGTTGGGTTGGGTTGGGTTGGGTTGAATACATAAATGGGTTGGATTGGGTTCAAAATATGAATTTTTCATGGGTTGGGTTGGGTCAAGGGTTGACCTAGAATCAATCCAACCCAACCCGACCAACCCAAATTTATCATTTAGTTTAAAAAATATATATTTTTACCTATAAAATAATTATTATATTATTTAATTATTTATATTATATGTATATGTATATTTATTTAATTGTTATATTTTATTTCTAAACATTTTTTGAACTTTCAACCTATTGACGAGGTTTCGAAGTTAGGTAAGTTTGAGTTTCGCATTTGCAAAAAGAATCTACTTATTTTAATATTTGTTTTACATTTTTAAGAATCGAAAAAAGGACGTTAGATGCAAATCTATGAACCCGATAACTCAACCTAACCAAAAAATAAAGGGTTGAGTTGTGTCTTTAATTGGGTTGGGTTGGAGAATTGATCAAACCGAATTTTTGGGTTGGGTTGAAAATCAACCCAATCCAACCCAACTCAATCCATGCTCATCCCTAAGTTTGGTAATAGAGTTAAAATAAAATATAAAAACAAATAATCAAATTTTATTATAGACTACTAATAACTTTATCAAATTCGAACTCTAAGGGCATGTTTGCCCCATGGACAAACGGAGGACTTGGCTTGACTTGACTTCTATTCCATGTTTGCCCCATGGACTTTCACAAGTCCATCCAACTCTTATCAAACTCCACTCGTGGGCCCACATTTTTATTTAAATATTTAAATATTAAAAAATTACTCAATATTTATTTTTTTTATTTAAATAAAAACTTCAACAATTCACTTTCTATCCCATCAAACCTAACTTTATTATTACAAAATTATTAAATATCCATTTTTCTATTTAAATAAAAATTTCAATCATTCTCTTTCCATCACATCAAACGTAACTTTATCTTTTCTTTCCTTCCCCCCAAACATAAACTTATTTCATTATCTTCTCTTCTCTTCCCAACTCAACTCAACCCAACCCATCCTCTCGCAGCCAAAACATGCCCTAAGTTCAAAAAGCGTGTAACAATTTTACTATTGATTTATAATTGTCTAATTTATCCACTATGTAAAATTTTGTATAAACTCGTTCATGTCAATAAAATTTAGGTTTGAACAATGCACAAGTTACAAAAAACGAAAAGAAAAAGAAGCCATGATTAACAATTTAAGATAATGATTTAAAAAAAAAAAATTAAGATAAAGTTTTTTTTTTGACTTATTACATATTTGATATCTATGATTTAAATAAATTTAGAATTAAATCGGGATAATTTTATTGATATAGTTTCATCCTTAATAGTTGGTGAAATTATAATAAATAGTCTTAAATTACAATTTAATAATGTATAAATTTGCAAATGAAAAATAAATAGGTGAACTATTTTCATGCCTAACTATATTAGATAATATAAATATTTATCTCAAAATTAATTAATAATAAAAAAAGTAATGCATATATTTTATATATTATTATAAGTCTCCGTTCTTTCTATCTACTATTGTTAATAACATATATAATTCAATTTGAACTATATTTATTGTATTTTAACCTAAAAAATTTAAAATGTTAAAATAAAATAAAAGATAGGCCTAAAATGATAGATTATCTTGACACGACCTACCATTTTCTCTTAAAAAACAGAACAAAAATAATGGAGATTTGTTTTAATGTATAATTAAAACGACTTAAAAAAAAGTCTCATGTATTTATTGATTTCAATTAATGGCACACAGTGAATGGTATTTACAAATAATTTTCAATCAATACCACAAATAATCTTCTATTAATAAATGATGAATATTTAAATTAAATATGTAAAAGTGACATTCAAAATTATACTATATGTAAAATATTTTGAAAGCAATTAAAGTGATGTCTCGATATCACCTAAATTTTGAAGCTCACATGTGTGACTCAATGAAAATCACTCCTCCTTATTCTCTAACTTAAAAAAATTGAAAGAAAAAATTGAAAAAATTAAAAAGGGCAATTTGGGTGCACCCCGATAGCACCCCCACCGTGATATCTTTCATTTAGAGCCACACATCTTTTTTTTTTTTTTTTATAATAAATATAAAGTAAAAAAAAAAAGAGATGAAATGTGTGGTACCAAAGGTGGCATATATGGGTGATATCATGGTAAATGTGCTACCCGAGATGCACCCAAATTGCCCTCAAAATTAAAATACGATTCTTATTAATCTAGCTGAATATACTTTAAAATTTAGATGAGGTCAAGATATTACTCAAATATTTTTAGTTATAATTAAAATAAAAAAGCAAAAATAAAATAAAATAGAAGTAGGAAGCAAATAAAGGGGAGGGGGGTTAGAGTGTGAGCAGCCCCACAAGGAAGAGTTTGATTAAAAAGACAGCTGTCAGGGTAGAGTTTTATGTTGCTTTTGCTTTTGCTTTCAATTTTAGAGAGAGAAAATTAGGGTTCTTGGGATTCATAGCATGGCAGACAACACAGGATTCCAGCCCAGCACCACCCACCAAACTTTTTTATTTTTATTTATATATATATATATTTATATATTTATACAAAGTGGAGGGAACTGAATCACAAATCTTAAGGATAATAATACTTTCAAGTAGGTAAAATCCGACAACCCAAAAAACTTGAGCCAACCCAATCTAATTTGATGGGCTGGACTGGGCTGAATATATAAATGAGTTTAATACATAAATGAATTGAGTTGGGTTCAAACTCATGAAATTTTCATAGGTTGGGTTGAGTCAAGGGTTGACCTAAAATCAACCAAACGCGACCAACCCGAATTTATCATTTAATTTAAAAAATATATATTTTTACATATAACATAATTATTATATTATTTAATTATTTATATTATATGTATACGTATATTTATTTTATTTTATTTTATTATTATTGTTATATATTTTATTTTTTAACATTTTTTAAACTTTCAACCTATCGATGAGATTTTGAAATTAGGTAAGCTTGAGTTTCGTATATGCAATAAGAATCTACTTATGTTAATGTTCGTTTTACATTTCTAGGAATCGAAAAGGGATGTTAGATGCAAATTTATAAACCCGATAACCCAACTCAACCCAACCCGAGAATAAAGGGTTGTGTTGAGTTGGTTAATTGACCCACCCGAATTTTTGGGTTGGGTTGAAAATCACCTCAACCCAACCCAATCCATGTTCACCCCTACTTTCAAATAAATGAGACTAAATACCGATTTTTACGATTAAACCTGTGATCATGATGTTGAATTAGTTTATCATTCAACAATAAAACCATTTTAATATTTCTTTTTTTTTTTTTCAAAATATATATTTTTTCTTCGTTTTGACAAATTTTATGATTAAGTTACTCATACATTTCAAATTTAATATATTTTGGAAATTCTAAACATTTATCAACTAAATTGCCCTTAGGACAATAATTCACCTCGAATTTTTTTCACTATCAATACTTTTTTTCTCTCTCTCTTAAATTTAACAACTGAGAATATTCAAACTTATAATCTTATAATTACTCTGTCATATGAATGTCACTGAAATTCTATTTTTTTTACCTTTGTTTATGATACTCTTGATCTCTATACCACTTCATGATTATTAATTTTAATTAATTTGTCAAAATAAACACAGTAAAATGAATAAGTTTTCTATTTCTCAAATGTTGTGGTAGTCAATGATAATAACTATTTTGATATTTGTTGTGTCATTTCCTTGTCCATCTCCCAAAACTCTAGTGTCTCATCATCTCTAGGTTTTGTCCACTATATAAATAGGGTTGAAAGTGAAAACATTGGGTTCTTGTGTCCCTCCCTCAATTGTCCATAAGGAAAAAGAAATGGAAAGAGAAGGGACAACTAAGTTACATAGGGGACAAACACAACAACTAATATGGGTGAAAAAAAATTGGTTCTAAAAAAGAGTTTTCAAATTTTAGTGAAATAATAATTTAGTCCTTGAATTTTAGTATTAGAAGTTTAGTTATTTTATTTTTTGATTTTTTTGTAACAATTTAGTCTTTCAACTTAGTAATGATTTAGATTGTTGTTTAAATTTAATGAAATTACTATATTTATATACAGATCAATAAATTTATTAGGTCCCATTTGATAACTATTTATATGAGTTAAATTATTGGCCCGGTTGACACCACTATTCTACCCTTCTAAAGTAATAGTATTCGAATTCTAAATTTCATAGATTCCATTTTCTTCATTCTTTTAGATTTTATTATAGTTATAATTTCCAATAAATAAATATAGCATTGAGTGAGTACAACTACCCTCAAAAGTTAGTGTGGAAAGTCCAAACAAGAGAGTATGAAGTTGAGAGAGAGTATAATTTGGTGAAACTTTAAAATTTTAGCAAATTTTGATTTGAACAAAAGTGTTATGAGTGATTGTGAGAGTTATGAATAGTTGTGGTATGAAATGAAAAGTTTATTAGTAATTTATGTGAGTTTATGGTCCAAACATACATTCTATCCAAACACATTGTAAGTGAAATTATGATGAAAAGTTAATGAATTTGGAAGGAAGGTCCAACAACTTGTATTCAAGACAATCTTCATTCTTATAAATTTGGTACACCAAATTTTGGAATCAACCATGTTTTACTTTTGCCTTTGTAATGAATATGCTTTTTGCATATTCCTTTCCTTTGCTGATTGCCTCTTTCTTAATTCTCTACCAGGTGATCTTGTTGTTAGTTCTGAGACTGATAAAAAAGAATGAAACTTCAGTTCTATGGGACTATGGATCAATGGATGAGCATAGCAGTAATGTCGAACTACGTCGTTCGATTACGGCAATCGGAATGGCGACAAACATGTTTATGAGGTTAGTTGAATCTCAGCAAAGACAAATTTGAAATGTAGAGAAGCTTTGGATCAGTCAAAAACCAACCAGATTATATTTGGTTTACAAATGGTGTTCTGTTCTGCAGAACCTGAAACAAGCATTCAGGAGATCCATGTAAATGCTAAAGCTATAATCTGCATTTTTTTCAAAGCGAGCCACCTTGCCCATGGAACTTCGGGGAATGGAAAACAAACATTTAAGGCCCCATTTGATAACCATTTGATTTTTTGTTTTAAAAATTTAAACTTGAATTTATTCAAACTCCCTACCCTTAGTTTCAACTTTCCTTAAAAAAACATGTGGATACCGAAGTAATGAAGCCATTTTATAAGCAAAAACAAGTATTTAGAAGCTATTTTTTTTAGCTTTCAAATTTTTGTTTGATTTTTAAAACATGAGTGAAGTGTAGATATCGAAGTAATGAAGCCATATGGTAGATTAGTATTTGTAGACTTAAATTTCAAAAATACAAAATACAAAATCAAATGATTATCAATGAAACCACTTGCAATCCCAGGGGTAACTTTACATAATAAACTAGGGTAGAACAATGAGTTAGGAGGTAGTAGGAGTTATAAATCTAGACTTCAAACACATCAAAATATCATGATGTCAAAGCCTAGCTGATATTGTACATCTTAAACTTGTAGAGTAAACATAGTTCAAGTTTAAGACCCAAAGCAATAACTAATATAAAAAAACAACTTTTGTTTTTGTTTTACATTAGTGAGTGTCCGGTCCAGTTTATGCACACTTCGACCATGTTCACAGGACAGATCGTCTGACTTAAGACACTTGATTGTCAAAGAAATTAATTCTTAAGTAGGTGGTCACATGAATTGAACTGATAACTTTTTGGCTTCTTAATACTTTCTCGACCACTAAGTCAATCTATAATGATTCTATTCCATCGAGTTATTCAACTCTATCAAGCAACTTCATTAAGTTAAAGACCCTAAATTATGAATTATTGTACTGGCAAGGACTCTTATTGTTGGACCAGGATCAGCCCATCAATGTCAATTAGATATTGATTGAGAAATTATTAATATTCACCAGCATTATCATGATTCTCAACCACCACAAGACTTTGGAACAACTGCATTAAAATGTATCAATAAGTGAAGACTTTGAGTACCTCAGAGGCATAATGTGCTGTGCGCATTAATAAGTCAAGTTCCTCTCATGTCTTCCAAACTCGAATCGTCCCATCTACCGATCGAGGCAGTTATCGTACATTGATCGTTCGGGTGGTAACTCGCACTTGTCACCTGTGGAAAGGAAAGAATCAACTGTAAATATCTATGTTTTGGAACCATCACCATTGCCTTAATTTCCATCTTGTTCTACACATGAGTATAAAGATATCATAATGCATCTGTATCTCTTTGATTAAATCCTTGTTACTTGGGCAACTTTGCACCTTGTATTAGTGATCGTCTCTCATGGGGGTGTTTGTTCGTCGATTTAAGAGAAGATTTACGTTGACTTCTAAAAAAATCACGTCAAAATGAGTTATTGTAATTACTCAAAACAACTCTTCATTACTAACTACTCTCCTCATTTATAAACAATTATTTTTAATCTTTCATTTCTAACTATTCAAAACAACTCTTCATTTCTAACTATAATCATTCATTTTTAACTACTCAACATAACTTATCATTTCAATTTTACATCCAATCAAATTATTGTCTCTAACTCTTCTACAAAGAAACTGCATTCAAATGAGTTTTTGGGCGTGACTTCTCCATGAAAATCTACATCCAAACGAACTATTACATAAACCTCAATTTTCTAACTCCTCAAAAAACCTCATCCAAACACCTCCATAGGGTGACTATCCGAAGAACTTTACGTTAGAAGGCATTCGCTCGAGGTCTTCTACAGTGTCGGCAAGCTAAGCAACAACCTTAGACTCCTCTAGGCACTAATTACTCATCTAATTGGCAAACTTAGCTTTCCAATAAAACAAGCCTGTTCCTTTTGTTTTTGTTTTTGTTTTTGAAACTTGTTGAATTATGTTAAACCACCGAACAATACCCTTCACTTGTGGGTTTAGAAATTTGAGAAATGTCCTACAAAAGGAATTCAATTTAAGATGGGGAGAAAAACGACTTGGCAGAGACTCGAATTCAAGACCTCCTACTCTTATACTATAATAGAAAATGCAGACATCTATCTCAAAGTCAATTGACTTTTAGTTGGAACCCCATATTATTTAATATGGTATCAGAACCCATAGCCACATCTGCATCAGTATTGTTAAGGCAGCAATCCAGCTTGTAAGACTGTAGTGAAAGTACCAGAGATATATTTAAAGATCAACAAGATCACAGTAGAGAACAAATTTACACAAAAAAGTTATGAAGACATAACACATTATTTATTTTATATTTATTTTTTGCCGGGAATCGGAGCTTTGCTTTGCCTCACTACATACTGAGGGGCACTCGCACCCGTCTCATGGCTCGAGTATCAGAGACAACAAATTTTTTTTACAATTAAGTTTACTTGTGGGTTTCGAATCTTGGACCTCTAATTGTAGACCCCAAGCCTCTATAGGGCAGTTAGTATTTTGGAAAGGCAGGCTTTATTTTGTGATTGTCATATAGTATCAAGTGTGATACTTTGTGGAGAGAACCATCCTCTCGAAAGGTGGATTACTCGAAGTTATCTTTGTATTTTGTGACTGCCCTTATCAATATGATTAATATTATTCTCGTTCTATCAAGCTCTCGATTCTGTTTGTATTCTAACACAAGATTCAAACATTCTAACCTTACAAGAATGGACACAGGGAGGTGTGTCTACAAACAAATATCACAGGTGAATCTCGAATCTGAAACTTTGAGGGGAGCACACATTCAAAACCAAAGTTTTCAACTACTATGCCACTCCTTTGGGGACGTTCAATTACTTTTAATTAGCCTTAAATTTGCATGGTTCAACAATCCAACTTGAAATCATAAAATTCAAAGAATAAATATGCGAAACCTCGATATCATGGACTCGAAATTTTGAATGACGCAGCCTGTAGATACATCCCAATAGAAGACTTGTCGATCGCCACCGCACGAACATAATTTCGAGTTGTTCGTAAAGCAAACAAGGGAGCACAACAAGAAAAACAGAGAACACTCAAATCTAAAAATGGCTGAATTACACAAATGGGAAGATGCTAATGTACTGAAACTAAACTACCAACAAGAAAAACACAAAATGAATATCAGATCAAACAAGAAATTGCAAATGGCTTTAAATGAATAAATATGAGTTCCAATTTAAAATGAATATCCAAAGTCGAATAACCAAAAGATCTACCTCGAAGAACTAAAAAGTTTCCTACATCAATGAGCAACGAATTGTCGTCGAATGATCTAGTGGTCAAGAATTCCATAAATAACTAAGAGGTGATTGATTCAATCCATGATATTGGTGGCTACCTACCTAGGAAATAATCCGATTTTCTTGACATCCAAATGTTGTAAGGCCATCCCGTAAAATAATCTAAAGATAAACCTGAAACTACGAATCACAGAGCTACCAGTTGAAGCTTTACACATTTCTAACCATCATTTCACTTTTCTCTTTAATCACTTTTTATTCCTCTTATAATTATGTTTTATTTTTTTCACAATTATTTTTTTTAAAACTATTTTTTATAAATATTTCTTAATGTCCTCGTCTAACTATTTTGTTCGTTATCATTTTTTCTGCCTAAAAAACATACGATCATTGTCGTATAATCATTCTTCTTTATGTTCTCATTCTCATTTTTTTCATAATCATTCTCATTTATCCACAACCGTTATCGCCAAAATTCAAATAACCGTTGGTTACTGCCACAATTCAAATGCTCTATCGAGATGGTACAATCATCTTACATTATTAGTATCTACAATTGACATATGGCCTATAATACGAAAGTTCAAAACATGTGGGGCGCCTTTTTTTCGTGAAAAATGTTAAATTTATCCTAACCAAAAAAATAAAAAGACCTTTTTAGAAAACCATTTAATCTTTTTATTGTTAATTAAAAGATGACTTCCTACTTATTTTGAGCTACTTTTGAGATTAAAGTTTGTCTTACCAACCGATATGAGATTACATAGTTGTTATAGGTTATTTAGGGGTGCACAAATAACCCGACAACTCGAGAAACCCGAACCAACCCAACTAATTTGTCGGGTTGGGTTGAGTTGAATACATAAATGAGTTGGGTTTGGTTCAAAATCATGTAATTTTCATGGGTTGGGTTGATTTTAGGTCAACCCTTGACTCAACCCAACCCAACCCGACCAATCGGAATTTTATATTTAGTTAAAAAATATATATTTTTACCTAAAACATAATTATTATGTTATTTAATTATTTATATTATATGTTGCATATTTATTTTATTCAATTATTATTGTTAGACTTTTTATTTTTTAATATTTTTTAAACTTTAAACCTATTGATGAGGTTTTGAAGTTAGGTAAACTTGAATTTCACATTTGCAGTAAGAATACACTTAAGCTAATATTCGTCCTAAGTTTTTAGAAATCGAAAAATAGGCATTAGAAATTGTTTATTGAGTACATTGCTTATTATGGTTATATTTTTTAATTTTAGGTTAGTTGCAAATTTATGAACCCGATAACCCAACCCAACCCAACCTGAAAATAAATTGATGGGTTGGGTTAGATTGTGTCTTTAATTGGATTGGGTTGGGTTGAATAATTGACCAACCCGAATTTTTGGGTTGGGTTGAAAATCACCTCAACCCAACCCAACCCATGTTCACCCCTAAGGTTATCTATACTTAATTTGCAAAATTAAGACCTATAATTGACGCCTTTTAATATAGGGCCCTATTAGCTCAGTTGGTTAGAGCGTCGTGTTAATAACGCGAAGATCGCAGGTTTGAAACCTGCATAGGCCATAGGTGAGTCTTAGAAAACATAAGGTTGTTATAGGTTATCTATACTTAATTTGTGAAGTTAAGACTTATACTTGACGCCATTATAATATAGGGCCTATTAGCTAAGTTGGTTAGAGCGTCGTGCTAATAACGCGAAGGTCGCAGGTTTGAAACCTGCATAGGCCATAGGTGAGTCTTAGAAAACATAAGGTTGTTAAAGGATATCTATACTTAATTTGATAGATTATCTATACTTAATTTGTGAAGTTAAGACCTATACTTGACCCATTTATAATATAGGGCCTATTAGCTCAGTTGGTTAGAGCGTCGTGCTAATAACGCGAAGGTCGCAGGTTCGAAACCTGCATAGGCCATAGGTGAGTTTTAGAAAACATAAGGTTGTTATAGGTTATCTATACTTAATTTGTGAAGTTACGACTTATACTTGACCCATTTATAATATAGGGCCTATTAGCTCAGTTGGTTAGAGCGTCGTGCTAATAACGCGAAGGTCGCA
>JBBMEF010000025.1:7352302-7365832 GCA_037832685.1 Sicyos baderoa
ATAGATTTGCAAATATTTTCAAAAAGTTGCTATTTACTCAATTTTTTTATCTTATTGTAATATACATGCAAATTTCCTATATATATATATATATATATATATATATACTTATTTACTTACTGTTTTGTTTTTCACGATTAAAAGTATATTTGTATACTTATTTTTGTTTAATATAAGGCAAATTGATATAGATAGACAAATTCTACCTTAACAATTTTAATCATAGCATTTTTTCTAAAATATTTTGCCTATAATATATTTTTTATATCATAGAATTATAATTATTTCTATCAGTTGAATCAATTCCTTTCAATCACATTACTAATTGAAGACAATTAATTCACTTTATTTTAAGTGTGGATATTTGGATCTATTCATTTTTCATTTTTTTTTTTTTTTTGAGTATGAGAGAGAAATTACAAATACTCTAAGAATCTGCTTCATTTTTTTATTATAAACAAAAAAATTCAAAAGAGTCTGCTATATATGCGATATTTCTGTTTTTTTTTTTTTTTGTTATACGAATTTTTTTTTGTGGTATAATGGTCTTAATTGATAATTAATGTGTGTATTGAATTTAAAAAGAAAAAAGAAAAAAAAAACACGACATTCATGAGTTGGTGTATTTGTAAAAAAAAGCTTTGGAAAATTAAAAAAAAAAAAGAGTCAATTCAATTCTATTAAAATCTTACTTTTTTGTGATGATTAAATGTAGTATGCTTGATAATAAGCATGAGAGTTTTGTCTCGCAAATTAAATAAATAAAATCAAAAGGAAGAAAGGAAGGAAATTAATATCAATTCATTAAAAAAAATAAAAATAAATAAATAAGCCTCTTGTCTCCATTGAAGGGTGCCATTTTATTAGGGATTGTGTAAGAGGTAGCATGTCTTGCAAATAAAAATAAGCCTTTTTTTTTTTCTTTTTTAAATTTTTACAAAACAAGGTTGAAAAAACTTGTTAAAAAGCTTTTGAAAAAGTGATTCAAAAGAAATAGTAAAAAAAAAAAAAAATGATAGGATCTTTGAAGCTTGGATTTGATATTATTATTATTATTATTATTATTATTTTGAAAAGGGATTTGATATTATTATACTAAAGTGATAGATCAATGTAGACACATGAAAATGGGCATTATACTCAAACTAAAGCAAGGTTATATCTATTTTATCTTTATGGGGGATGAAAATGAAAGCTTGTTGATTTTTATAAATCAAATTGGTACTAATGAGTACTTTGCAATAAAATAGAAAAAGGTACTTGAAATAAATAGTAAATTAGTGTGAATCTATTTGGATGAAATAGTAGTTGAAAATTATCAATTAATATTTTGGGATATGACATCACTCATTTAAGAATAAATTTGTTATTTTTTTTTTATAATAAAATGTTGTAAAATTTTATTATAAAAAATAATGGAGTTATGTGCAAATTCGTCTAAATCTTACTACCTTAAAAAATAATAATAATAATAAAAAAAAAGTTTTTAATTTTTGATTTTTTTTAATTTTCTATTACGTTATATTTTTTGTCATTAGAAATTAGAAGTAGAACATAAATAGACACATAAAAGTGGCATATAATAAAGAGAAATCTATTATCTTCTTTGTTATTAGAGGTTATAATTTAAATTAAAGTGAAAAGGTACAAATTATAAGTGGTCATATATGTATTTTTTAAAATGTGGTCCTATATAAAGTTTGTTAATTTACATTAAAAATTAGATAAGAATGTATAGTCCACATGTTTCCTTAACATTGTCATACTAATTTATATGGCATATGTTTAGGACTTGTTAATTGCAATTTGTTAACTTTAAATACATGGTTGAAAATTTGAAATTATGTGTTAAATTTTATAGTGCCTTATACATGGCCATCCTCCATTTTTAATTCCCTATGAGAAAAAAGATTGATAACTTTTTTAATGTAACTTTTAACTATTGTTTCCATAATAAAATTAAATTATGAATTTTGGTTGAGGGGAGAAAGTTAGAATTTTCTGATAAGAATGTAACTATAGTGGTTTGTATAACATAATAATTACAAAGTTGCAATTGCAATCTTTTTTTCCAAAAGAATTTAGAAGATGAGTCTAAGAAAATAATTATAAAATAATAACTTTTTTTAAAAATAAAAATATTTTTTAAACATATTTTTGGCTCAACCATCATTGACTTCTATTAATTTAATCGATTTTGAGTGATTGAACAATATAATTAGTCGCTTTTGTGTTATACATGAAATTATTTTGTTTTTTAATACAAGTTTAAAAAGATGATTATAAATACTAGAGATCAAACCCATGAAAATAAATTAACACCAAATCAGATAACTAATTGCGTCGTCGACTTATTGAAGCACGTTCTTTTAACAAACTATTTTTCTTTCAAAATTATTTTTCGAAACCATTATATTCTTGTTTTCTTGCCATTTGTTTAGACAACCTTAATAACTCGAATTAAATTGGCTCAACAGAAACACATGTATTAAAAGCTTTATCAAATACTTTATTATTATGTTTTTCTCTCTATGCAGTTATCAAATACTTTTTAGTGCTATTCAATTGGAAGGTTTCTTGGTCATGTGTTGGCGAATTTGGAGTCGAAGAACATGGGTTTTAGCTCATTTTCAAGAAACGGAATCGAGGCGAATTTCTTCGGAGTTTAGTTAAGAATGGGAGTTTTGTTGCCAGTATCTCATGGATTTTCAAACTGTTAGACGTTGTTTGTTGGTGGATGAACTTTCTCGCCGGTCTTTAAGTTATACTGTTGACGAATGGAAGTCTTCTGATATTGAAAATGTAAAGCTTAATACTGATGCAGCAACTCATAAACATATTTTGATGAGTGGAGTTGGAGGAATAGTGAGAAATGAGGGTGGAGAAGTCATGTTTTCTTTTTGCAGGCTGGTGGCAGGGGTCGTTGATGTTGAGCTTGTTGAAGCAATTGTTATACGAGATGGGCTTCTCATGGTTGTAGAGCTTGGTTTCCGACAAGTGGAGGTAGAGACAGATAATCAGCGGGTGGTAAATTTGTTAAGTTCACGTTCTTTGTGCAGATCAGAGATAGGTAGATTGATCGAGGAAATTTGTATGGGACGAATTTTGTATCTTTTAAGAAAACATTTCATGGACCCAATGAGCTGCACTTTAAGGCCCAGGCCCATATTTTATAAATCGAGATGGGCTGGACATTGTTGCCGTAGGGCTAAATCGAAAAGAAGCCCATATTTGTTCACCATATTGGATTGGGCTAATTCAATCTAACTTTACAGTTAGGGCATGTTTGCCCCCAAGACAAATCATGGAGTTGGCTCGGCTTGACTTCTATTCCATGTTTGTCTCATGGACTTCCATAAATCCATCTAATTCTTACTCAGCTCTACGCGTGAGCCCACATTTTTATTTAAATATTAAAAAATTACTCAATATTTATTTTTTTATTTAAATAAAAACTTTAACAATTCACTTTCAATCGCATCAAACCTAACTTTATTATTAAAAAACTATTAAATATTTATTTTTTTATTTAAATAAAAACTTCAACCATTCTCTCCCTATCACGTCAAACATAACTTTATCTTTTCTTTTCTTCCCCAAACATAAACTTATTTCACTTATCTTCTCTTCTCATCCCAACCCAACCAAACCCAACCCAACCTCTCAAAGTCAAACATGCCTTTAAGATTTCGATCATTTACCTAGTATATTTCAATTCGTAGATTTTGATTGTAGTTTCTATTTAAAAATCAAAATTTCCATTCGATTTACTATTATTTTTGTTTTTTTTTTAAATTAAATTCAAATCAAAATCAAAGCAATAATTTATTTTAAATAGTCTACGGTAGCAATAAGAGCTAATTGTGTACGTTCTTTCTAATCACGAGGTTATAAGTTTGGTCTCTTTTTCAATGAACGGAACAAATATAAACACAAATAACAATTATAGTCACATTCTCAAATAAAATCAAAGTCAAATGCCGATAATTATTTTATAGGCTAAATAATTAATTTAATTTTTTTTAAAGAAATAACTTAGTAGCATCAATATACACTTAATGATTATAATGTCATCATTTTGAATTCTCCATTCCCAATTATTGTTTTACATATATACAAAAAAAAAAAGAAAAAGAAAAAAGAGCAACTTAATTAAAATATATATTATCAAATTCTCAAAAGATTCATCTTAACCAGAAATAAAGATTGTTTATTAAAAAAATATAAAAAAAAACTAGATTTATATTCATTTTTCAACAATATAAAAAGTTGGGTCGACGAATTTGTAAGTTAAAGACATTATAAATTTCAAGTTTTCATTTCCATGAAACCAAGACTTTTCTTTAAAGTCGTCATTAAAGGAAAAAGATTTGAAGATCACCAACAAATCAAAATTTAACTATTCTTTTTTTCTTTTTTGAAGAAAAAAAAAGGGTTGCATTCAAAACCAGGTATTAATATCATAGTAAAAAGCTCAACAGTAGATTCAACTCAATTTTTTTAGTTTCAAAATCATATATCATACGCTATCCTTGATTCATCAAATTTCTTCTATTTTCTTGCCTTTTCCCCTTTCGCTAATTCGATTTCCACCATTTTCCCCTTCTTTTCAATCTGTTCTCAAATGGGGTTTTGTTCTTTACTGATTTGATCGTCACCCACATCGGCGATCTTGCTTTTCTTGCAGGAAATTGCAGTAAAGTGGGGTTTGGAAGGCTCCGATTCGATTTTCCGGTAAAGGGTCTGTCTCAATTCTAGGTAATTTCTGTTGTTGATATGGCTTCTCACAATACTCATTCGGAAACTGCAAAAGTTGAGCAAATTCTTACTGAATTCTTTCCTAAAACGCTGCAAATTATACTTGAATCGAGGGCTCCTTGTATTTCGTCGCGTAATTTCAGTGGTGAACAGGTTTTGTCGTCCCCGTCTTCGTCGTCCTCGTCGTCCTCGAGTATGAGGCCGAGGGATAAGTGGTTCAATTTGGCTTTGCGTGAATGCCCTGCAACGCTGGAGAATATTGATCTATGGCGTCAGAGCTATCATGAACCTATGGTCGTTGATGTTGTGTTGGTGCAGAGACAATTTGGGTTGGATTCAATTAATGCTTCTCCTAGAAAAGATCTGGTTAGGAACTTGTCTTTGAAAGAGAAATATCCATTCTCTTTTAGTTCTGATAAGGAGGAGCTTGGATCTCAGAACAAGAGTGAGAAGGTTGTGGAGAGATGGATTGTGCATTACGAGAGTAGGAAGAATCGGGATAGTAATTCGGGTAGTCGAAGGTCGAGTAATAGTACTGCGCAGACGTATAAAAAAACCATTTTACTCTTAAGATCCTTATATGCCTTTGTTAGACTTTTACCTGCTTATAAGGTTTTTCAAGATATTAGTTCATCTGGTCAAATTCACCCCTTTACTCTTGCACATCGTGTGTCGTCCTTTGTCGAGCCTTTCACTCGGAGAGAAGAGGCTGAAATGCAGCGTTTTGTGTTCACTCCTGTGGACACTTCTTGTGGTAGACTATGCCTTTCGGTGTTGTACCGCTCGTCCCTCTCTGATATAAGCTCTGAACCTTCCACTCCTATGTCTCCTCAAGTTATTCCTGAATATGTTGGGAGCCCAATGGCAGATCCAATGAAAAGGTTTTCGACGCTCCCTGTAACGATAGATCCATCTCATGGATCTCCATCGTCATTGCCATTCTCAAGACGACATAGTTGGAGTTATGACCGCTTCAGACCTTCCCCTCCTTTAGTCTCCTTTTCACCTTCACCTACGCATTCAGAGTCTCATGCTTTGATTTCAAATCCAGCCTTTCGTCATTTTCCACCTTCAAGCTTGCCTTCACATCCGCCTGAGATGGTTATGGGAAATAAAGATAATATGAATTATGATGAATATTATCCTTCCCCTGTCTTTTCACCCTCACCATCATTGTCGCCCCCAATTGGCATTCCCGTAAAGCGATTACCTAATGGCCTATTGCAATCTGAAAGTGCTCCTCTAAGTGCACCCATAGCAAAGTTTCCCCACTCCCCTTCATTGTTAAGCAAACCAAATTTACCACCATCTCCTCCTCTTAAAGCTTTGGGACCTGGTGTTTCTAGAATCCATAGAGATATTGGTCCATTGCAGTCTGGCTCTACAATTGGAAAGGTATCTTTCGTGTTCTTATCGTTATTTTCATGTATGAATGTGTTGGGTTCAATGTCTTGATTTGTTTTTATCTTCTTTAGTCATTTTCTCTCGGAAGAGATGAAAGCCGAAGAATTTCAGGCTGGAGGGTATCATCCAATAACTCTCCCATTTCAAGAAGCTCTAGTAGATCTTTTCCAGATGATTTAGATGATCCAGAGTATCCTTGCCCGTTTGATGTGGATGACGACCCAGATAGAGGTAGCAGGTAATGTTGGAGATGACTGCATACATTCTTCTCTTTCTGTGATGATAATAACTTAATATGTAGACATGTTCTAATGGAGTTTATTTTTTATCATTAATATCGTCTAGGAGAACTTTTCTACTCTAAGCACTAGTTACTTCAGTTCAGTAGACGAAGTTCCGTTTGATTAATTCCTATATACATTATTTTTTTTTACAAGAAACATTTCTTCTTCTTTTTTTTCTTTTTTTCTTCTTCTTGTTTGATAAGACACCGAAACCATCCATCGATTTTTCTAAAGTAACAATACAACCTATCGAAAAACAAGAGAAAGACTAGAGAAGGAGGGGGAGAATACAGAATAGAGGGGAGGCCAGTACAGGGCCACAAAAAGTGCAAAAACACAATAGGATGTATGCTTAAGGTTTAACAATGGCCATATAAAGATGAAACAAGGGGATCAAAAGAAACAAAACAAATAGCTTTGTATTTGAAAAGGATCAGAACTTTTCATTTTCATTTTCATAGATGGTTAAAATATGATGGAATTTCTGAGTTTCAGATTAAATTTAGAAAGCTTAGAATGCTGAGGGATTAATTGTATAAATCAAAAGACCCCTTTCTAATTAGGACATAAATCATGAGTTTTGCGACTCTGCTTTAAGTTCTCCTTACCTGTAGATAATTAGCAAAAGTGAAAAGAGCATCTTGCATCTTGCATCTTGCACCTTGGAGCTTTTATTTGTTTTCTGTTTTGAGTGTGTATAATGTTTGGAGTGGCATTTTCTTTTTCTGAACAGGAGACAAACTTTTCCATTGTTGAATAAAAAAGATAAAGTAAGTTCAAGGACTCAATTCCCGTAAGATAGAGAAAGAAATAATAAAAAGCTAACAAGGAAATATAAAAGCATGACATATACTACAAGTTATATATCTTATTCATGAGTTCTAAAACAAGGACATGAAATTATGATAAGACCCCTTATTACTAATATGTCCCTCAATAGCAGTATTATATGATATTGTTGGGTATTTTGGTTATAAATAGAGAGGGTGGGAAATGTAGAAGATAGACAATATTTTGGTGTTGAATTAGGGCTTGAGAGTAATCTTAAGAGGGAGGGTCTAAGTACCTTGAACACTTGGGTTATCTTGTAGTTTTGTGATAGGTTTGGGGCCTTAACAATATTAAAGAATAGTTGGAGGGCATTTATGCAAGTAGTTAGAGAGTTAGTTACTTGTGGTAGTTATAAATAGGGAGAGTTGCTTAGTGATGAGGGGGGAATTGTATGAGAAGTAGAACTTGAGAGATCTCAAGAGACTAGGGAGGGTCCAAGTACCTCGAATTACTTGGCTTATCATGTATAAAATAGAAGATTACTAATTGATTGATCGAGACTCTATCAATTGGTATCAGAGCCATTTCCGATCCGTTCGAGCATGGAGATCAATGCACAGACGCGTGCTTTTCATGAAAGACTCGAAGGATTATTGGATCTGTTTGATCTCTGGAAAGCAGAATCAAAGCAAAGAAGAGAGGAGGAAAACCGTAAAAGAGAGGAGGAAAACCGTAGAAGAGAGTATGAAATCCGAAGAAATGCTATGGAGGCCTTGAAATCTAAAGAAAATGAGGTGATGATTGATGTTATCAAAAATATGAAAAGCAGATTGGAAGCTTTCAAGAAAAGAAAAACGCAAGCGATCGAGAAAAGCGCAAGGAAGCATCGGCGATTACGATAAAAAAAAAAGAAAGATCAGCGGGAAAAGAAGCTATTGGAGATGAGAAGACAGAAGAAAAGGAGAAAAGGAAAGCGGCGACATCCGGTTGCTCGGCCAAAGAAGTTTCAAGAAAGGAGAGAAACTTACGAGAAGCAGAAATCGTCGGGGAAGAAAGTTGCGAAACGTAGGGTAGTTGCCGAGCCTAAAGAGAAGATTCGAAGAAGGAGATGTGCGGGCACACGTCGCTGCCAACAAATTCTTCTAGGACTGGAAAAGAAGGTCAAACGATCGAGAAGAGGCGCCTTTGAAGCCTTGGAGAAGATGTCCGCCATTAAAGACTCGAAGAAGAAGATCGCCATTGAAGCTTTGAGAAGAAATGGTAGTTATCGCAAGAAGAAGGCCGCCGTGAAAATAGTCGTCGATCACCGGAGAAAGAAGTTCGCCATGAGCAGCGATGGGGCCGAAGAAGAGCGATCGATGTCGGCGAGAGAAGAGGAAACGCCGTCGTGCGTAGTGGAGGCCAGCGAAGAGGAGAGGTCGAGCACAACAAGGGCCGGAGAAGAAAATTCGTTGTTCGTGGAAGCAGTTGTTGAAGTTGATTTTTAGTTGCAAAAATCAGAGGTGGGAAAGTACAGGCAATCGAAGAAGACGAAGGGTTGGGAAAGAGTCGATGTGGAGAAGACGCTTGCTGGAGCGAAAAGAAAAAAACGCTTGATTTGGCGAAAGGGGAGCGATTGTTGCGAAAGGGCGTGAATTCGCGAAATGGCGAAAATGGTGCGATTTGGCGTTTCGCGATTTTCGCGAATTGGGTTCTCCGAGCGAAGCGTCGGGCAGTTGAGAAGTCGCCATGAAATTTTCGAAGAAGGGAATGGCTGGGTCGATTTTCGCGATTTTGCGATTTTCTCGTTGGTGGAAGTCATGAGACCACATCTTTTTCGTAGAGTTGGCTTGGGTGATTCCATTCGCTTTTGGCATGATTTCTGGTTACCGTGTGGTGTTTTAAGTTCGGTTTACCCAAGGCTTTTCCGGTTATCTCTGTGCCCTGATCTCTTTGTTGCCGAGTTTTGGGTTGTAAATGAGCGAGCTTGGGATCTCCGGTTTCGTCGGAATCTTAATGATTTGGAGTTGATTGAGTGGACATCGCTTTCAATGGATCTGGAGCGGGTTGTTCTTAGTCAAGTTGCTGATACATGAAGTTGGGGTTTGGATTCTTCGGGTCATTTTACTGTCAAATCCCTCGTCGCTCATCTGCTTGCTCCTGGTGAATCGATTGATAGTGAGCTTTATTCTTCTATTTGGAAGGACTTTTATCCAAAAAAGATTAAGATCTTTTTGTGGGAATTGTCTCAGAGGGCGGTAAATACTGTGGACAAATTACAGAGGCGGATGCCTTTTATTTCTCTCTTGCCAGGGCGTTGTGTGATGTGCTATGCTAATGGAGAAAACCAGTCTCACTTATTTGTTTTCTGTCCTTTCGCTATGAGCATTTGGATGCGGCTCTTACAAGCCTTTGACTGGACCATTGTGTTTCCTATTGACGTTAAATCATTTCTCTTTACTATTCTGGTGGGTCATCCATTTAAAGACACAAGGAAGGTGGTTTGGCTAAATTTTTGTCGGGCAGCATTGTGGTTTATTTGGACTGAACGCAATGCTCGTATTTTTGAATCAGTTCATAAGTCTAGTGATTATGTCTTAGAATTGATTCTTACAAATGTGTATTTTTGGTGCAAACATAAAGCACCGTTTAGTAGTTATTCCCTTTCTTAATTTCCAATTGGAAAGCATTTCTGTAAGCCTCCGAGGCATTGGGTTTTTACCCCTTCTTTCATTAATCAATGAAATATTTCTTCTCAAAAAAAAAAAAAAAAAAAAAAAATCGAAAAATCGAAAATTTAGAGAAGATGGCGGCTGCTAGGGTTTTCAAACTCATGTGGGTGAAAATTTGCACTTGGGCTTCATGGACTTATTAATTACAAGGCTTCTATTTGGCATGAGTTAAGGATTGCAAATAAGGCTATATCCCAATTGAATTGTGGCTGCAAATAAGGCTTTGGGCTGTTTGGGTTGAGGGGCTGTTTGGGGTTGAGGGGCTGATTGGGCATGCTACATCAACAACACTGCTGGAATTTTATTTTCTTTTAATTGGGAGCTTTATGTTGTTATATTGTAAGTCATTTTTTTTGTATACCCACCTTGAGGACAAGGTACTTTAAAAGGGGAGGGTATTGATAGGTTTGGGGCCTTAACAATATTAAAGAATAGTTGGAGGGCATTTATGCAAGTAGTTAGAGAGTTAGTTACTTGTGGTAGTTATAAATAGGGAGAGTTGCTTAGTGATGAGGGGGGAATTGTATGAGAAGTAGAACTTGAGAGATCTCAAGAGACTAGGGAGGGTCCAAGTACCTCGAATTACTTGGCTTATCATGTATGAAATAGAAGATTACTAATCGATTGATCGAGACTCTATCATTTTGTTATTTCTATTTTTCAATATTTTCGGGTTCTATAGTTTAGTGTTGATTTAATAGTATTGTTTCAGTTCCTTCATCAGTATAAAGATTTTAAATCAGTATACTATTCACTTAGTTGTGAGTGGGAAACCCATTAGATAATTTGTATTTCACATTCTCCACTGGAAAGGTGTATGATCTTATATTTGTCTAGGTGAATGTAATTGTCGCAGGACCAGGTACTAAATATGAGTGCTAGGTCTCTAAATTATTACTGCATAATAGAGATAGTTATATGGATATGGTAGTATTTTGTTTGATAAGGAATAAGGTAATATTTTGTTTTGATAAGAGATAAGGCAGTGTTCATTATGGTTAAGTAGTTTCTTTGAGACCTTGAATGCGGAGTTGTGTTAAGAACATTATTTTCTTCTTCCTTCTCAATGGTAGACCTTGGGTTAAGATTAGGGCTATTAGGGGCTTAGCCAAGGAGATCCCTCTTCCTTTTGATAGTTAATGATACATTCGTCTTTTGTTCAGCGGAGGAAAGTTATTTTTCGAACTTGAATAGGTTGTTGTACTTCTTTGAAGTGATTAATGTGCCTCAAAATCAATTGAGGGAAGACTATCCTGGGCACTCATTGTGACAAGTCTAAGTTGAGTGTGTGGCTAAAAAGCTTCCGTCCGCTTTCCCTTAGTTCACAGTCCAACCTTTTGGAGTCCAATTTTCTAAAAACGCCTAAGAAGTATTTTTCCTCTTGGAAGAAAGCGTTCTTCTCCAATTTGGGAGACTTTCTCTTATTTAAGGCGTCTTGTGTGGCATTCCCATTTACTCACTTTTCGTCTTTAAGGTCTTGACAGTCCGTAAAATTGGAAGATATTGCCTAGAAAGCCTTGCAGGGAAAAGTCAACACTTGGTCTTCTTTGTGTTTGGGGGCCTCAGTGGTGCATCTTTTGAAAAGGAGCTTCGGCGGATACCGATCATTTGTTATGGTCTTGCCATTTTGGGCAGTTAATCTTGGGCTTTTTTGGACTCCTTTGGTTTTTTGGCCTTCCTTTTCTTCTCAGTTTCATGGTGTATTTGGCTTGAAAGAAATAATAGGATTTATAGCGGTGAGATGCCTTTGGGATAACATTAAGGTTCAATACCTTCAAATGGGTGGGGGTCACTAAAGCATTTTGTAATTATCAGTTAGACGTTCCCAAAATGGGCTTAGTCTAATTGACATGTATTCTCGACAGTGAGTGAGGTTGCTGGTTCAAATCTCCCAATCCCTCGTTACTATACTAAAAAGATTTCAGTTAGGCGTTATTCTTTGGATTTGAGGCCTACATGTAGGTTCGGAGGGACCCTCTTGTACGGGCTATCTTTTAGTATGTCCTTTTATATTCTTTCAGATTTCGTAAAAAAAAGCTTGATTTCTTATCCATACGGATTGACCTTTTATTTTATTTTCTGGTTGGTAGTTTGTTAAGCGGTTTTCCTCTATTTATTTTCATTATCAACCATTGGGATTTGTTTTTGTATGTTTTGTCTTTGTTTTTTTTTTCCAGTCCTTTGTGGTTGGTGTGGCCCTTTTCTTTTCTTTCTTTTTTTTTTTTTTTTTTTTTTTTTTTTTTTTTTTTTTTTTTTTTTTTTTTTTTTTTTTTTTTTTTTTTTTTATCTTCAATCCAAAATCTAGTCGAATTTGGGAAAATCACCATTATTTTATAGGATATTTTCCATCGACAAATTGGAAGGAGTTAAAATTACAAAATTCAATTCGATAAAATCTACGAGTCAAATCCCAGAAAATCAATTGGATCTCCAATCTTTAAATTCCAATTTCTTCAATTCAGTTTTCAAAATCGTTGCAACTTCCTCTATAAATATTTAGAATTCATCACCCTTCTTGATCAACTAAGTTGTTTTCAAAATCATTGCAATATTTTTCGCTCTTTGTTGCTGAAACTTTTTTTTTTTTTTTTTTTTTTTTCTTTTTTTTTTCTCGCAATTTCAATTTGTTAAAATCATTTTTTTTAATGCACGATTTTGCTTCTCGTCTCCCATCTCAACTAGGTAGAAATTGAATGCAACATTATTGTTTTTTTGCCTTCCTTGTGTATTAAACTTTATACTTCAGTGATGTCACTCATATACCGCACATGTAGTGGTGGTCACATTCTTTTACAGTGACGGCATTCCTGTAACTCCAAGTTCTTTATCGCTGATAAGGTGGCTTTGGTATACACATCGATGGTCACCAAACCTTTACAGTGATGTCACTCCTGCTCTCCGCCTGCAGTGGTGGTCACCTTCTTTTACAGTGACGACATTCTTGTAACTCCAAGTTCTTCATCGCTGATGAGGTGGCTTTGGTATACACAGCGATGGTCACCAGACCTTTACAATGATGTCACTTCTGCTCTCCGCCTGCAGTAGTGGTCACCTTCTTTTACACTGACGACATTCCTGTAACCCCAAGTTCTTCATCGCTGATGAGGTGGCTTTGGTATACACAACAATGGTCAGCAGACCTTTACAGTGATGTCACTCTTACTCTCCGCCCGCAGTAGTGATCATCTTCTTTTACAAGAGAGGCTTGAGGTTGAGGAAGAAGCGACAATAACATAACCTAAAGGCGAAGAAACGTCATATGAAGACGAGAGGTAGCGACTTCTATCCTTTTTTTTTGAACTTCTTTGATTCCTTTATCAACATTTTTCTACTCTATTTCTTTGGCATCTTTTTTTTTAACTTCCATCTATCTATCCTTATGCATATTATAAATTTGGCATCATCGAAACTTTCTTCAAGAAGAATGTTTTTTTTTTTTAAAGGAGGTTGAACTTAAAATTTCTTTTAAGCTGCCTACGTTGTAACAGCCCGGTTTTCTATCCCTTCATTCTTGTGGATATTCTGTAATTATTTTAAGAGTTTTGGCTTTAAGTTTTATTTGTTGAAAGAAATTGGAGTTTAATTAAGTATTTGTTGGGGCT
>JBBMEF010000025.1:7370667-7401625 GCA_037832685.1 Sicyos baderoa
AAGCCATGAGGGTTTAGGCCCAAAGTGGACAATATCACACCAATGTGGAGATTCGGGTAGGGTTGTCATCCTTATCACTATTCTTGCCTTGCTTTTTAAGCCAAGTTCAACCCTAGAGATAAGCCCTACTTGTTGCTACTAATATATTGAATGTTAAACCACCATTTTGGTATTGATTAGATTCACTTCATTTTTTGTTTCATAATTTTAAATTCTTAAATTTAGTCTCTTAATACTCAATAAACCTTGAAATGAATCTTCATTGTCATTTTATATGATGAACTTTTTAATTTTTTTTTTTTTAATATATGAATATTCAGATCAATACTACATATTTTAACTATTATTTAGAGACAACTCGTTTGACTTTACAACATTTAGATATAAAATAAAATCGATAAAAATTTAATTTTTATGTAATAACCGTATAGTGAACCGTATAGTGAACCATCATTGGGACAAACTCCACCATAATGTTAATTCAACAATTTTTATGTAATAACCGTATAGTGAACCATACTAAATTACTTATTATCCCACTCCAAATTTGATGGTTGGAAATCATTGGGACAAACACTACCATAATGTTAATTCAACAACTCGTTTGACTTTACAACATTTAGATATAAAATAAAATCGATAAAAATTTAATTTTTATGTAATAACCGTATAGTGAACCGTATAGTGAACCATCATTGGGACAAACTCCACCATAATGTTAATTCAACAATTTTTATGTAATAACCGTATAGTGAACCATACTAAATTACTTATTATCCCACTCCAAATTTGATGGTTGGAAATCATTGGGACAAATACTACCATAATGTTAATTCAACAACTCGTTTGACTTTACAACATTTAGATATAAAATAATTTTTTTTATGTAATAACCGTATAGGAACCATACTAAATCACTTATTATCCCACTCCAAATTTGATGGTTGGAAATCATTGGGACAAACACCACCATAATGTTAATTCAACACCTCCATATGACTCTTCCATACTTTACAATTATGCACAACATTCCACCATCTACAATGTTCAAATCACAACAAAATAAAAGTAATGGAATCTTCAATACTTAAATCAACAAGACACTTGAGTTCAAAATTATATCAATTTCTTATTATTTTTCTCCTTATAATTAAATTAATAAGACTTGCTTAATGTGGTCATCATGAGCACTCCTCTCTCAATTGGATTTTCACCTCCCACAAATTAACATACATATAGAAGGCACATACAAATTTGTGTCTTAGCCATTAACTTTCATTCATAAATTTTAGAGCTTTATGAATACAATGGAACTTGAACCCATTGATTTCCTCACAAACTACACTATCTCTTCATCTCAAACCTTTTTCCAACAAAATCATGAATTTGCTGAATTCAACCAGGCAAGTTCTTGCTCTTCCCTCTCAGAAAACTCCCTCCAAGATGGAAGCTTTTTTGAATATGGTGATCAAAATTTGCTTCAAATAGTGATTAATTCAGAAGAAGCATTTGATCATCCTCAAAACATTGTAGAAATCAACAATTCAATACCAAAAGAAGACTCCAATGATAATATGATGTTCAAGGGAATTCAAGCAGAGCTAATGGAAGAAGAGAGCTTAACAGATCTGTTACTAGCAGCAGCTGAAGCAATTGAAGAACAAAACCAACCCCTTGTTTCAAAATTGATTGAAAAGCTCAAGAATTTGCTTTTATGTGACATGGGTTCCTCATCATTCAACCAATTGGCTTGGTTTTTCACTCAAGGGCTAATTTACAAAGCTTTTGGAAATTACTATGAAATGGCAGAACAAGATCAAACAGAGAATATCATGCTGCTGCAGCTTTCCCCACTTATAAAGTTTGCTCATTTCACTGCCAATCAAGCAATTCTTGAAGCATCAAAAGGAGAAGAAATGATTCATGTCATAGATTTTGATATCATGGAAGGGATTCAATGGCCACCATTAATGGCAGATCTTGCAGCTGCTAAGAAAGAAAAAGAGGTTTGCATGTTGAGATTGACAGCAATTGTTCAAGGAAATGAAAATGAAAAGAGAAAGATTGAACAAACAGGGAGAAGGTTGAGTGAATTTTCCAAATCAATTGACTTTCCTTTCATGTTTGATCAAATGGGGATTGAAAAAGATGAAAACTTTGAGCAAATTCAAGTGATGGGTCAGACAGTGATTGCCAATTGTAGTGGAATTTTGCACCATAGAAACTTGGCAAAGCTTGAAACTTTCTTAAGTGGTGTTGCAAAATTGTCCCCTAAATGTGTTGTTTTGGTTGAGGAAGAGCTTTTTAAGGTCTCCAAGGCTCAATCCATGTCATTTGTGGAGTTTTTCTTTGAAGCTTTTCACCATTTCTCTGCTCTTTCAGACTCACTTTTGAGATGCTTTTGTGAAAGTGGATTCAAACAAGTGATGGGGGAGTTTTTGGGGAGAAGAATTTTGGAGTCAATTTGCCAATTCCCTTGTGATAAAATTGTGAGGAACTTGAATGGGTACAAGAAAATTGATTTCAGTTCTTTCAATTGCTCCCAAGCTAAGTATTTGGTTGGTTTGTTTAGAGGAGATTTTGGGGTGCAGCATGAAAAGTGCAGCCTAATTTTGTGTTGGAAGTCAAGGCCTTTGTGTACAGCTACAATTTGGGTTCCCAAGAGTCAAAAGTGGACCAAAAATATGAACTACATGGAATAGTTATTGTTTGTTGTTTTTAGCTACCAGTAATTTTTTGGTCATATACATATTTTTGTTAAATTGAATTTGACTTTATTTTAGAGAAGTTCCAAAATAGTTAATTCAACATAGATGAGAAAGAATGATCAAAAGAATAGAAGTTTGAATTTATGTTGTTAAACTCGAAAGAAAAATATTAAACAATTTCATTTGAATCTTTATGTTTCAATTGAAACTTCTTCATTTTCGGACACAAATATAGTCCTTCATGATTTTAGAGGAAATAATGAGGCAATGATTAATAAAACAAAGTGTCATAACAATAGCTCATCAAAAGAAGTCAATGACATCAAGTATCATATAGTAATACAATTGGTTATGGGTCACGGTAATAATACAAGCGACACCCTCAAGAAAATTCATTAGTCATTAATATGTTGTGCACATAAAAAATCTGTATTAGTTATAGTATGAGATTCCATCTTAAAATCAATCGATGAATCTTAATGTCTCCTTAAACTGCTTTTCTAAATTTATCATTCTTGAATTTAAGTAACTCTTTTTTCTTTCTTTTCATTAACTGCAATTGGAGAAGAACGACTTGAATCCATGATCTCTTATTTATGAACATATATTGATGCCGTGCAGTTACTTCCTCTTTTTTATTTTTTATTTTAAAATTGTTCACACATTCATATAGACATTGTTCTTCAATCATTTCAGTTGCCGTCTAAAACAGAAGAATTTTCGATAATGAACAAACAAAATGGATTTTTTTTTTTTTTTTTTTGCTTAAGCATGGACCCTATAAAAAACTTATTTAATTACAAACTTCAAGACAAAACATGATGATGTAAACAAACTGTTACCTAGGAGCAAAATATGAGGAACATTAGACAAATCACAATTTTAACTTTGTTATTTGTTGGGCATATGTTTCTAGGATTCTTCGATTGTTGATGTCAAAGTTCTTTAAAAAAAAAATGTCAAAGTTTTTGTTTTTTGTTTTTTTTTTACCTTAAATTTTGGTGTGCAGACTTCTATTTTGGTGTGCAGACTTCTAATTCCTTTCAACATTTAGAGATGGGTGATGTTTGTTTGTTTTTTCATAACTGTGGTTCTTGTTTTGATATTTCACCATCAAATTCGTAACATGTTATGATTTTTATATCGAATCACTTCGACTAATATTTTCAATACTTCATCCTATCTTTCTATATCACTATAATGTTTCCATTTTTAAAATAATAATAAATAATAAAGATATATATATATATATATATTTATCAGTTCAACAACAATGTGAGGATGGTGGGATTTGAATTGTCTTTCTAATTTGTTATGCATTTTTACTTTAGTAGATTTTTCATGTCTTTCTACTTTGACATTTAACAAGACTTTTAAATGAACAGAACAAAAATCAAGATATTTTTTTTAATTAGAGAATAAGAGATTCAAATCTATGGCCTCTTGATCATAGGCACATGCCATATATAAATAAACAACTTGTATAACGATTCAACATACAGAACTTCGAGTTCCCAAGAATAAAACTAATCGAGCAAATGAAGAAAGGTAGAAGAAAATTAGTAAAAGCACCTTAAATTGGATCCAATAAAAGGGTGAGGGAAAGCCTTCTTAAAAATATCTATTGCTATTTATTAGGTAAATTACTAATAGAATCTCATCTTCTTTCTTTACCTTTGCAAGGTAGAAATGTTCAGCATTATCACCTTCCACCTTGTGAAGTTGGCTTCCCAGTCTCCAATGAAGTGAACATGAAATTCCCAGAAAAAATTGATTCTTTGTCTGTCAGTTCAAAGGTAGAATTTGTCAGTCAGAAATTACATGAAAATTGTAGGTTAAGAATCTACCAGATTCATGCTTAATATGTTAAACCCACCACACTTCAAAATACAAAAACTTCAAACAAAAAAAATAGATGATGTGATGTAGCATAAATCATAATTAGCAACTATTTTGTAATTTTCATTTGAATGGTTAATTATTTTAGTGAGTAGTTAGTTGTTGTAGTTTAACCCATTAGTCCCTCATCATTTTTTTTTGTTTGATATTTCTGAGTGTTGAACCAGTTTGGGCAACTAGTCTCAGAGGAAAGGTTTTCTTTTTTTTTTTTTTTTTTTTTTTTTTTTTTTTTTTTTCATAATAAGCATACTTCTGAGGATTCTGGGAGATTTCTCCTTAGATGCTTGGCTTCATCCTCAAGTATTGAGATTCAATAATAGAAAATGAAGTACATGAGACCCACCAAGCAATAAGAAATAATCCCTCTGTTTTCACAAATAGAAGATCAGGATACGAACTCGGGACTATGAACAAAGATGTAGATCAACTGCCTTATTGATTCGAAGTTGAACAAATTTACCCATCATTCTTTTTCGTTAATCATGAACAAGGTTTAGTTAACAAAGTGTATTTAGAATGTTAATATTACTTGAGTTGTTATTCTTTGTTAATCTGTCATTAGTTGGTTATTATTTCAGTTGAGGATCTATACTTCTCTTATAAATAAATCCCATTTCCTCAATGTAAATCATTCTAATAATGGAAATAATACTTCTCGTCGAGGATTTAATACAAGGAAGATATGACCCAAAAGCAAAATACAACGAATATTGGGCCAGAGTGAAAGTACAGGGTATTAAACATCTGTGCTTTTCGATATTTCATTCCTCCATTTTTTTAACGAGAAACAAACTTTTCATTAAGTAAATGAAAAGAAACATTGAACAATGAGACAGACAAATTCGCCGCTATAAAAAGTCGGTTAGGCCAACTTTGCTTTTCCTTATAGAAAAGAGGTTATCTATGAAATAAACCATCTTTCCATTGCAAAACAAAGCATCATATTTAACCAAACCATTGAGCAGCTACAGAAAATATATGTGCTAGTAAGTGCATGTGTGTACACAATAAAATTATAATGTACCTGTCAAGGACAAGCAACTAACTTCACGACGAGTATACCGAGCCATTGCCTGCATTTGCATTAGAAAAACAAGTCATTTATTATGTCTATCAATCATTCCTCCGTAATGGTAAACAATATGGTGTATCAGTTACAAACAGATAGTGGCTTTGACTCCAAATACACATTATTGAGATGGAGATAATCTCAAACGTTGGTGTTTCCTTAGAATCAAGGTCTAATCATGCAGAATTAACCATGACAGCCAAAATACCTGCACTGCTCGTAATGCTGCAGCATCATTTGGCAATGGTGACAATCCATCTTCAGAATATATATTCCTGTAAAATGCGACTATCAAATACTGGAAAGAAGAGTACAAAGAATGATTGTTAACTTGTTTCGGGTGAGAAGTTTCAGGCTAGGAAAAACATCTGGATTACTATCTTTTTTCTTTTTTCTTTATATTAGTGGCTGTCCGGGCCAGCTTGCGCACACCTCGATTATACGGGGAATACCGCCCGACCCTAAAACATTTAGATGTCAAGGAAACTTGTAGAAAATTAACTCCTAGGTAGGTAGCCACCATGGATTGAACTCATCATCTTAAGCACTCCAAGACCCTCTTTGACTATTTGAGCCAATGGTTCACCTGGATAACTATCTAAAACTTATAACATTTGGTTGGTTGATATAATTAAATTTACCCTAACCCATTAGTTTAAGCTTTTTGGTTGATAGGTGTTATAACATAATTCAACATGATATCAAAGCAGGAGGTCTTGTGTTCAAACTTTGCGAGTATTTCATTTTCAATTAAAATTGATTTCCACTTGTTAGACATTTCTCAAATTTTCAAGCCCAAAAATGATGAGACAATGTTGGATGATATAGTTAAATTTACTCCTACCTATCCGTGGTAATTTAACCTGATCATAAAAAAAAAACTAGAACTCTAAGAGTGCATTAAAAGGATGATGTTGCATGAAACTACAGAGGTTACCACCCTGAAAATGTCAGAAAATTCTTACTTCCATATTACATTCTGCAGCTCATCTTGTCCAGCTTCTGGAAGCATGGCAGAATCGTAAGCAACAATATTTCCATAGAAGATTTTTTCTAAGTCTTTCATCCAACGAATCAAAAGCAAATTGACCTGCCAGGGAATAATAAAGTAACATCCATTCATTTATGTCAAACCTATTTCATGGTAGCATGTATTCATGTGCGTATGACACTGACATAATCAGTCTGCAATACAAATTAATGATACTCACAAGGTGACATTAATTTGTAGATACCTCTTGTGTCTACATTCCTTCGATGTCTCCCGGTGCCTGACTTAGGGACGGGCGTGGTTACCCTTGTTTCAATTTTTTTTTTTATGATACTCACAAGGTCCCATTCCTACGGATCTTAATGTTGTTTTACAAAAAATCTCAATTCAAATAAGGTATCAAGATTCAAGAAAACTAAACATCGCTATCTGATTAATTCTTCTTCTTCGTTGAGAGATTTAGTCCTTTGTGAAAGGTGAAAATTTTGAAGACGGTTAAAATTTTCACTTGATAGGTTATTCATAGCAAGCTCGATACCTAGGTATGGTCTTAAGAAAGATTCCCTCCTTAGTGGGACCTACGTGTTGCATCTTATGTAGAAGGGCGGCGGAGAATTTCGACCATCTTCTTTAGTGTTGTAAGATGGTTCGAGAGGTGTGGAGCATGTTTATCGAGAAGTTTCCAGTATTCTCACCAATCACCATAAAGATGTCTTATAGAGTTATTTAACAATTACTGTCTTAATCTTATCTTTTTTTGATAAAGAAACAATTTCATCTTTTAAGATGATGATATTTTTAACTTCTGTTTATAGACATCTTAGAAGTTCTTCGTTTCTTATAAAAAAAGAAGACATCTTAGAAAACCTAGAATGATGAATTACAAAAGGTGCATTCGTACACATATTGACATAACATATCCAATAGAAGCATTAAAATTTTAATGAAATCAATTGCAAGGAAAATCATAGATTAAGATGTGAGTGTTGATTACAAACCCCAGCTTTAGACACTCTTAGCTCCACATCATGATTGTAAATTTCATACACATATTGACCACGTTCAACACCTTCCTTTCCTTCTTCTTTCAAGCGTCGCAGGCAGAGCCACATGTGAAGGACAAGCAGAGAAAACGTCGTTTTAAATGTTTTCTCCAAACTGAACGCTGCACAAAGAGAAGAACAAGAATACCACACAAATTTCAAGCTATTGTTGCTCGCGGTGAAAAGAAAAATAGTCACAAGTATGCAAATAATTTTAATTTAGGCATACAAAAAAAGAATACAGTAACTAATTGTAACTCCATTTGACATAGAAGAGAGTTAAGATCTTATTTAGGATCATGTAGAAGAAAAAATAATTTGGAGATAGGCACCTAGCTTGGGATAATATTTCTAGGAAGAAAACTTCTTCTTAGCTCTAATACTCTAAATGGGTTCTATTTCTATATAACCATCTAAATCAGGTAAGCTAGAAATTAGATGAAACACTTTTGATTGCTATGGGTCCACACCCAGCTATTATATGTGGATCATTTGACCACCTATTTAACACTTGAGTCAAGCTAGTGAATGAATGTTTCCATTTCTAGCTTCCTGAAACTGCCTTGGAAACTTCTTTTTTCTTTTTCTTCTTTGATATCCGTGAGTGATTGGGTCAGCTTACGCACATCTCGACTATTCACATGAGATAATCCACCTGGCCATACAACATTTAGATGTCAAGGCTCTCTTGGCCACTAGGTCAAACCATGATGGTTATTGTCTTGAAACTAAGGTACTTAGTTCTTTGGTTATGGTATCACATGTCAATTAATCACTTGCAAGTAGACATGAAGTGCCCCCAAATTAGTCTATTTTCCAGCGTCTCCTTTATGAAATGTTTTCAACCGCTACTTGTTTAGTGTGGTCATGATCCAAGGGATTGCATAACGTTGACAATTAGCTTCTTTTCACTTTATAATTAATGGTGTATTCCTTTTGAATCTCGAGGTCTTGTGTACTAGTCTCTTTTTTTCTTTACAAAAAAACAAGAAATGAAAAGGTCTTGTACTAATTCTTTACCATAATTGTTTGCAAATCCCAAAGTAAATCATGAATAAGATGATATTTGTTCACAAGCCATCATATATGGCAGGATAGAGCTAAGAGAGGTAGGAGGATAGAGCTAAGAGAGGCAGAGAGAATTACCATCATATATGGCAGGATTTTTGTCAACTTGCGAAACAATTCGTCGGTATATTACATTTGCTGCTCGAATATGCTTGCTTTGCGTACTATAAAACAACATCATCCTGAGAAAAAGACGCTTAATGCCTTCATACTCTGGTTCATCCATTCTCAATGGTGAATCCTTGGCCAAAGCTAGAGAACAAGGCTTGGACAAAAGCAATTTATTCAACTGCACCTGTTTAAGCATAATTAATTCATTTCAATTGCAGGTTAACCAAGCTGCATCAACTAACCATGCAAGCTAAGTACATGAATTCAAGCTAAACTCCATTTCTGAATAAGATGCTTGAAGAAAACTTTTTTTTGATATCCATGAATGCTTAGGACCAACTTACACACATTTCAAATATTCAAACCGTTTAACCCTTCATCATTTGGTTGTCAAGGAAACCATAACCTTTTGGTTTCCAAAATCTCTCTTGACCACTAAGCCAACCCATGATAGTTGCTGGAAGAAAACTAATGTTAATTTTATGCGTGAAGAAAGCCCTCAAGGCCCCTGGTTCGGAACACACTTGGGACATTAATTTGTAGACACCTCCCGTTATTCCTTCGATGAAACTCGGAGTCTCGCCTAGGGACGTAAATGGCTACCCCGGCTATAGTGGAGCGAAGCTCTGATTTCCCGATTTCCAAAAACAAAAAAATATACAACCAATTTGTGCAGAAACCAGTGTTCTTTTTCCTAACCCCCTTTGAGACAGAAATCAATAATGCAGAAACTAATAGCAACCCACAAATTCACCATCTAACAAACAGAAAATAGCACTAAACCTATAACAATTAAAATCAACTTTGTTCAACCAATGAAAACTAGCTTAAACCACCCAAATAATGATTAAATCGTCATCCAATGCAGAAATTAACAGTAACCCACAAAATATATCGAGGAAAAACGAAGATCAGAACTCTGAAATGGAGGATAGAATTAGTGAGAGAAATAACACACCGCGTGGCCGCCGGATAAACCCTTTTCCGAATGATCGGTTTTCGGAGCAGCGGCAGCGGCTGCTGCGACTTTGGCGTAGCTTCGACGAAGACAAACATGGAGATCTGAAGTGGATTTGGAGCTGCTTTCGGCTCCGATCCTCGAGAGATGGCGGGTCAGTCTGCTCCACTTCGCCAACATTGCTTCGGCTACAGCTCTTCGGGGTTTTGGGATCGCAAAATTGGGTTTAATGTCATCATTTTCTTAAAATATTATTATTAGTTTTTTAGAGAGAAAATCTTCAATTTTAGTTCATCAATATTAATTCTAACTCATAAATCGAATAGGCCGGTGACACACCCTTTTTTAGTATGAGGTGGAGGAGAGATTACCAATATTGATTCTAATAATCAGAATTTGTGATGCAGTTGATTATTTTGATTTATGATAATTGATTTCAACTTTATAATCATAGATTCAGAGATAACCAATTTATGTTACTCTATATTTTTATGTAGAGTTTATTACCCCATATATATATCCTCAAAAAAGAAAAAGAACAATTCATAATTTTTCTAACTCGAAATTCATAACCTAGTTATCAAATGAAAAAAAAAAAAACTCATATTTTATGTGTTGTTAGAAAAAACGAATATTTTATGTAAGAATCTTTAAAGATGCTACGAAATTCATAAATGTTATAATTGATATTTGAGATTTTTTATTTTTATTTTATTTTGTTCAGATTAAGTGGAGGAGAGGATTACACATATCGATTCTACGGATCAAATTCATGATTATGGTGTTGAACTGAATTACTTGATATGCAATATCTGAATTTAGTTTTAAGGTGGAGGATTTTCCCTAGAGATTACCTATGTATGTGATGTTGGAGTGGGTTGGTTTTGATTGATTTCTTTCTAATGAAATAATTGATCTTTTAGAAAAATACGTAGTAATTCAACATCTATCATTTGTTTAGGCTTTTTTTTAGTATATATCGAAATAAAATATACAAATATCCATTATGTAACGTTGTTGTTGAACTAGTTTAGAATCGGACAATGAAATAATTAAATCACTACCATTTAGTTGAAAATTTGGCCTTAATAACTAATATATTTGTTATTTTTCATTAACAAAAATATCGTACTAAATAAATAGTGTCAAATTATACATAAATGTTGGAACAAAAAATCCTAAAATTTAAAGAATTAAAAGCATAAATAAAATATTTTGGCGGGAAGAGATCGTCTCTTTCACTCACAGCTTCCAAATCCTCTGCAACTCTCAGCCTCGCACAAGCAGCTATTCCGATTCCAATCCAGAGGAATCAATACAATCGCCGTCGTACGTCGGAAATCCGGTCCCCGGAATGACCCGAGACGGCGTCCAATTTGAAGCGGCGAAACGATCCTACCGGAACGCCAAGGCGGAGGGGAACCGGCACGAGGAGGCTAAATGGGCGAATGTAATCGGAAATATCTTGAAGAACAGAGGAGAGTACGTGAAAGCGCTCAAATGGTTTCGGATTGATTACGATGTGTCGGTTAAGTACTTACCTCAGAAGCATATGCTCGCAACGTGCCAGTCCCTGGGCGAGGTCTATCTCAGGCTTGAACACTATAAGGATGCCCTAATTTATCAGGTGAGGATTTGCTTGTTGATTTCTGTGTATGTGCTGAGGAATATTGGGAGTTGAAAATTAGGTTTCGGTTTAACCCTGTGTTTCAAAAGGCTATTGAGGCTTAAGTCTCGAGGAAGGCGAGGTTCTAACTTTTAGTCTTGAGTCTTCCGCCTCAGTTGGATCATAGAGGCTTATGCCTCACAAAGGCTTAAGCTCGCCTCAAGGCGAGACTCTAACTCTTAGCCTCGAGTCGTATGCCTCAGTTGGATCATTGAGGCTTAAAATTCCTATGCCTCGTAGAATAACTAGATGAATAGTGGTAATATTTTATATTATTGTAATATAAGGTTATGAACCACGATAATATAGATTTTATCTTATGGATTCTTTTATTAGAAAGACAGAATTGTTTCACAATTGTCAATTTTGATTATTGGTTGGCTTTTTTTCCTCTAACTTCTTTTTTTGGAGTTCGTTGTTGTATTTGTTGTAGGTGCTTTGAGAATTCACTTATGTTTCATTCATCAATGAAATTATTTTTTATTAAAAAAATACTCAATTCTATTAGTGTTGGTGTTATGTTTTATGTATTTCTACGTAAGCATTATGTTTTACCATACATGCTTATACACATTTAGGATTTTTATAATATTTTAGTTAAATATTCTTATGCCTCATACCGTCTCGAGGTTGCCTTTAGCCTTTTAAAATATTCTTCAACCACTGCTAATTAATTTTCTACGAGTTTTCTTGGTATCTAAATGTATAGTTGAGTTGCGCATAAATTGGTATGGATAGTTATGGATATATAAAAAAATCGGTTCTAAAGAAATACTATTATAAAATGGAACTAGGATGCAAAACAAGTGTCTCTTTTGTTGAATTGGTTGAGGGTTAAGGTTTAGAGTTTAGAGTTTAGGGTTTCATATTCGTTATTGATGTGCTAGAGCTGTTACTAGAAGGTTTTTTTCCAGGGCAATATAAGAAGCGGGAGAAAAGGCAATATGTTTGTAATTCTCGATGCCAAATAGATAATATGCATATGAAGTTGTTGGATGTGGATATGGTGTACTAGTTTCGTTTTTCTAGCAGGCATTCGTTCTCGATGTTGAAGATCCCGCATTGAAAATGTGAGGAAACTTCCTACCATTTGTATGATAGATGTACTCCATTCGTTGACAATTGATTTTGAGATAGAACCTCTTATTGTGTTGTATGGTATCATAGCTTATTAAGCCAAAATGGGTGTCCAGTCTAATAAAAATAAATTTGGGATCTTATCAAAAATGGTGAACCCAAAGAGGTATCATTTTGAGAAGGCATGTTAAGAGTCTTATTGCCGATTGGTTTTGTGATGAAATTCCATCTCGCCTATCACCCCATGCTCTTGAAAGGGACAGTTTAAGATAAAATTCACCGAATTGTTTGGATTCTGTAAAAGTGTACAGGGAAACGGCTCTGAATTGAACAACAATGGTCAATGATATAGCTTGTTTTGATTCTTGTTCAAGAAAAAAGAGGAAAACAGATATTGTTTAATTTTTACTCTCCTGCTTTAGTGTTCTTGAAAGTTTCATCTCCTAGCCTTATTCTGGTAGCTCCTCTTGGTCCAGCTGACTCATGTTCATATTAAGCGATTTACAAGTCATGTCAAATCATTTGTAAACCAACAGTTCTTTTCTTTTCCAGTGTGGTAAAGCAGTTTGAATTCAAAAGCATTGCCAGTCCCTTCGTCTTCTCTAATCATAATTTCTCTTTCTTAGTTCAATAATGTATCGTGTTGGCATGGAGATATTTGTGTGTGTAGCAATTTACTTCTGAGATTTTTATGGTTTCTTACAGTTTTCATATTTAACCGCAGAAAAAACATCTGGAACTAGCCAAAGAAGCTAATGACCTCGTCGAACAGCAAAGAGCCAACACTCAACTGGGTCGTACTTACCATGAACTGCTTATGAAATCCGATGATGACCATTTTTCAGTTCGAAATGCCAAAAAGTATTTCAAGGCTGCCATGGAACTTGCAAAGTTTCTGAAAGACCACCCACCAAAAAGTGGATGCCATTTTCTTAAAGAATATATTGATGCTCATAATAATTTGGGAATGCTCGAAATGGATCTTGATAATTTGGAAGAGGCCAAAAAGATTTTAAAAACAGGACTAGAGATTTGTGAGGAGGAAGAGGTGGATCAGGATGATGATGGTCGTAGCAGGCTCCATCATAACCTTGGATGCGTTTACATGGAGCTAAGAATGTGGGATCAAGCCAAGAAGCATGTCGAGAAGGACATTATAATCTGTAAGAACATTGGGCATTGCCAAGGAGAGGCTAAAGGATACATTAACCTTGGTGAATTGCATTATAGGATTCAAAAATATGATGAAGCAATTCATTGCTATCGAAAGGCTCTTCATTTAGCAAAATCAATGGAAGATGAGGATGCTTTAGCAAGGCAAATTGATCAAAATATCAATACTGTTAAAGAAGCTATGCTAGTGCTGGATGAACTAAAAAAAGAAGAGCAGAATCTTAAGAAGCTAATGAGAGAAATGGCCACTGCTAGAGGCACACCTCGTGAGCGCAAATGTCTACTGCAGCAAAATGCTTCTCTTGACTTCTTAATTGAAAAATCAAGTATAATTATTTCGTGGATGCAGGTGAAACCAATGAATTTCCAATGCTATCTTATGATGCACTAAACTTTTCAGCAAGAAATTAACTTTTTTTTGCAGTAGCCTAGGTTTATGTGAATTTTTAAAGCAAGCTTCTTCCATATAAGGAGCGAAATTATCTCTCTTTCAGGAATTTCAAGTTCATTAGGATATGCACTTTCTACTTGTTATTTTGTCTGACTTACAAAATGTTTTTAATGATTTTATCATTGTTGTGGTATAAATATTTCCTTTTTTGTTATCATTGTTGTTTATTAATACTTTTACTGTGTTTTAGCATCTTGAATTTGCAAAAAGGAAGAAAAGAGTAACAAGTGAGCTTTGCGACAAGGAAAAGCTGAGTGACTCTTATTTGGCTATTGGTGAATCATATCAAAAATTAAGAAAATTCACAAAATCAGTTAAATGGTATGTCAAGAGCTGGGAAATATACAAGTCCATTGGCAATTTAGAGGTAATCTGGGTTCCATATGTTTGTATGTAATATTTGTATAGTTTTTTCCCCTCCTTTTTTTTCTTCTTCTGTACAATTGCCGTTAAAATTTAACTGCTTCTTCAAGATATCATTTGAAAGATTGTAAAGATGAACCTTACATATTATTTACATGTGGACAACTTTGAGGTTTATTTTTTTTAAGTGATGTTAGGACTTGGGTTTGTTGCTATGCTCTTACTATTGCTTATATTGACTTTTAGGGACAAGCACTGGCCAAGATTAATATTGGTGATGTTTATGATTGTGATGGTAAGTGGGCAGAAGCACTAGATGCGTTTGAAGAGAGTTACAGGTATATAGCTGCATTCTTTAGGATTTTTCTTAATTAGCTTTATTTCGATGTATTTGGTTTGCACCTTATTATCACCAAAAATCTTTGGGTCTTTCTTTTTGGGTTTCTTGTTGTGAGACACATTTAGTAACAAACCTAAATTTCCTAAGTAGTTTACTTTAAATATGCATATGTAAATTATTTTAAATTCAATAAAGCAAAAGAAACAAGGACCAGAAATCAGAAAACGAACTCAAGGCTAAAATGGTGGATGTAGCTTTCTGCTGTGCACTTTCGTTAAGGTAAAGCTGATTCATAACCCTTGTTTCTAACTAGAATTAGAGAACTCAAAGTTCTCAAAATCTGACCTCAGTACTACCATGCCTCTGAACAACACGAAGCATAACTTCTAATGAAAGACGATCAAGTCATAGCTTTAACTACTCGATAATCCATTGGCGTAGTTAATCTATCCCAATCCATGCCATCTAATATACATATAAATCACGAGAATTTAGCTGACAATCCTTTGGACCCACATATAGTACCGTAATAACTATTGTGAGGCACGACTCCAGAGCTCCTTTGAGGAGGCTACCCTCTATGACATCAAATTGATACTAACTTTGAGGTATGACATCCGACCTAGGAGAGTGACTCTGTGCCATAACTGGTGAGAAACGACCTCTCTAGCTCCTTGATAACTTTAAGGAGTCCTATGCTATCATGAAACAAGAGAAGCTACCACAACTTATAATCGCCAACATCACAACAACATTGTTTTATACCAATGGTTGGTGTCAAAATCGCTTAGTCACGGGCCAATTATCGAGCTTCCACCATTGACTAGTACACGTGTCAAGCATTGACTTTTGACCTTTTTCTAAAATAAATTATAAAACCAATTCTTACACTTAGCTATACTTATGAAGTCATAAAATTAATAAGAGTTTGTGTTAGGCTATTTTGTAAAATTACACTTCGAATGTCCGTTGATATACTTGAGAAGAGATGACCTTACATATGTTGATGTTTTGTGCATTATTTTTTCCAATTTATTCCCTATCCTTTTATGAGTTTTAATTTGAAAATTGATGTGATAATGGATGGTTTTACGTTTTGACAACTTGTAATTGATCAAAACGATACTTCTTTGATTAATTTGAGGATAAGACTGGCTTGCTTTGTTATTAATTACCATTCAACTTGCACTTGCATCAGAAGACGGAGAAAGCAAAGATTGTATTTCCTACGATCAATGACTCAAGCACTTTGATGAACTCCAATGACACATCTTTTATGCCCTTCATTTGAGAGATAGTTTGTTGCTTATTTGGTTTCCTATATTGTAGGATTGCTGTTGAGGCTAAACTTCCTTCCGTCCAGCTTTCTGCACTGGAGAATATGCATTACAGCCACATGATGCGATTTGATAATATAGAAGAAGCTAGGTAATTACTATATGTAAAGTGATTACATAATCCTTTCATATTCTTGGGACTTTTTGATTTGGTGATTAGAAAATAGTAATAAAGCTATAATGCTCAATCATTTTTCAAGTCATGATGACTTGTTCAGCTTATTAGTAACTTAGTATTACGACTTACCGTAAAAAAAATTGTTAAGCTGATGTCTTGAAAGAAAAATCTATTTTGCAGGCGGTTACAATCTCGAATTGACCAATTGAAGAAAATTAAGGACAGTGGTAAAGAAACAAAATATATTGCAAAGGATTGCTGCTCTGAAACTGATTCAGAAGCAAACGAAGCTTTGTCAGATAGTGCATCCGATAAATGTTGCTTGTTAGAATCTAGAAAATCTTGTGATAGCAGGTTTGATTCTTCAAAATCTTTAGCTGATTTTGAAGAGTCAAATGATGCTGTTACTTTGAGGTCACCTAAAATCAAATCAATGGAGACAAATAAATGCAATGCTTTTTCTAAGCCTTTGGAAATTTCACCTAAAAGTTTGACTAAATCAACTGATAGCCAACAAACAACGACTGGTCGCAAACGTATTCGTGTGATTCTTTCTGATGATGAAGGTGAGAATGAGATGATGGATTTCTCAAAAGCGAGTCCTCATTTATGGCAGGGATTGAATTCTGCAACTTCTAATGACAGTTAGTTTTTACTCCTTGACTTGTTTGAGCAGTATACTTCCACTAATCACAACCATTGGCTGATGTTGACTGTATTTGCTCCTTGATTTCAGGCAACAAGAATAAACAAAACTCAGGAAATCCTGTAGTTAAAATTATGGTATATCTTGAACCAGTTCTTGGATAATTGCTTGTGTTTTGGTAACTTTTGTTCATGCTTAGTATTTTGTTTGGTAGGAGGGTTCCGCAACAACTAGCAAACATGAAAGTAGGTCTTGCGAAGACATTGAAGAGAGCACTGGTTCATATAAACACAAGAGTCGAATCATCACTACTCAAAATGATAAATCTTTTGGACCCCAAAATTCTAAGGGAATATTTCCTTCTGATTCTGCTGCTAGTGGTTCAAAATTTGAAGTTGATATCTCTGAAAATCTATTGCATAAATATAATGCTACCAAGCCAAATTCTTCTAAGCATGGTGTGAGTGTTCTTTGAAATTCTAGCTTGAGATATTTCTTGATCGAATGACTTAATTCATGTCAAATTAAGTTTCTGACCTGAGTTATGTTTTAATTGCAGCAGTGTGTTACATTCAAATTTGAGAATGAACTGATACACGTAGATGCTGCCTTATTTGGAAATAATTTGAACATTGAATCAGCAAAAGAAGAGCTAGCATGCATGTACTACCTGCAACTTCCCTTTGAAAAGAGATCAGAGGGTATTTACTAAATGCTTATGTATATTTTTCTGCTCTAATACCTTAACTAATTATGAGTACATAGGATGGATGACCAAGCTAAAAATATGAAATAATTAAATTAATGGGGCTATATGTTGTTGATCTATGAAATCGTGTCTTAGAACATGTCCTAATGTTCAAGTGCATTGGCTAAGTTGAGACTCCTCCACATAAGTCTAGGTTGGTTTCATATCTCTTACTGCTAGTCTTACCTAGTTACCTCTTTGGGTGGATTGTCACGAGCTTAGGAACATTGTTTTCCTGGAAAATGTCTCTCAATCGAGGAAAGTTGGAAAGGGGAGTAGATAGTGAGGCAACAGGTCCTGAAGTTGGTTAGGGGCTAAGAAATCTAGTTAATTAATCGAGCATGCATCAATTGAAGTTGAAGATGTGTTTGATATTTAATTTAATCAAGCATGCATCAAAGGAGCATGGTTTTTGATTTATTAGTTTTGGTTAATCCAGAGTCCCAGACATCATTATTCTTCGTAAAACCAAATTTCGAATTGTTCTTATTAGTTTTGTTTAAAGCCTATAAACAAGACATGGTATAAAAGTGGAGTTTTAGAAGCCCTCGGTTCTCTTGGGGATGGGATAAGATCTCTGCCATTGATGTTGGACGTATTAACTAAATGAACTACTCAACCTAAAAACTTGAGCTGATTGGTTATGGTAAATTGATTATATAAATATTGTTAATATTCTCCTCACTTGTGGGTTTGAAAATTGGTAGAAAACCCAAAAGTGGAAATCAATATTAATTGGGGAGGAAATGATATTGTAGGAATTTGAAAACATGGTCTCTTGTTCTGATTCAATCCAAAAGGTTTAGCTGATGGGTTAAGGAGCTTATGGTAAATATAATTATATTACACATTAATGGAAAGGTTTATTAATGAAACATCTCATGAAGGTTGATTTTAGCTTCTAGTTGAGTAAAACGTCAATGTGAAGAAACATCAATGAAAATCCTAGTACCATATTCCATCTTCTGGTAGCACATTAATTTTGCTTCCTACCATCTCATTTGATTTTCATTGATATGTATGATACCTTGGGCGTAAAAAATCCCTAATATTTTGCTCTTGCATACCTTATTAGGTCTGTTACCTGTGATTCAACATATAAGTTGTGATGGGATAATGCTGGAGACCCTTGAATTCTTAAAAGCGTATGACCATAAGAGAAATCATTTATTCGAAGTTGTCGTCAATGGTATGATTCATTATAACCTTATTTACATGATTTCATTTTTTGGGTATTTGATTTTATCATGATGTGTATGGTGTATGTCCCATCTGATATTCATATTGTTCATCAGTATCACATGCCACATTATGGATGCCAGGAAATGTTGTTTTTCTTTTTTTTTTTGGAAAGAAGCTTTTCATTCTTGTTTCATCAATTGAGGTCGTGTTACAGTTTGGGAGCTTTCCAGTGTCTATATATGAGAAACAGGTTTCTGTCTCAGGTTAAAGCTGAATAAATTGTCATTATTAAGCTATTGATGGAACTAAAACCAATTTCACGAGTCTTCTCAAAAAAAAAAAAAAAAAAAAACCAATTTCACGAGTTTTTGGTTTTTTTTTTTCTGAGCTGTTTTACTTCAAAGAAGAGCGTTATCAATCTCAAAGTTTTCCGAATATAGAATTGATCCTATCATTACTTTCTTGATTCCCAACTATAACAGTGTCACAAGACGTTTAATCGGAGTGTCAAATAAATAGTAGCAGCAAGCTAGCAACATTCACAACTTATCTCATTATTACAATTGTTGCTGTTGGTCAGAGAGGTTATTTGCTCATAAGATCAAATAATGAAAACCATCGTTTTCTACCTTGGCAGGATGGGTTTCAAAACCCTTGATAAAGCTTTATATTGATTACTGCGAGGAGTTAACTGAGACGCCAAACATGAAGTTGCTGAAGAAACTGTACAATTTGGAGGTATGTCATTGGTGTTTAGTTGATCTACTTCTACCCTCATCTGAATGGGTCAAGGTCTTGCAAGAACTGATTGCAATGTTCCTCTTCAAGAAAGACTACAATGATCTGATTGTCATTTATCTTATGTATTCTAGGCTTCAGATGATGAGATCGCGGTGTCTGATTGTGATCTGCAAGACTTATCCATAAGTCCATTGTTGAATGCTCTCCACATCCAGAAAACGTTTGCCATTTTAGACCTTTCTCACAATTTCTTAGGTAAGTTTATTCCTTTTATGGTTCAAAGTAATGTTCCTGGAGTACTGGTAGCCTCTTATCTTAGAAGGAAATGATTAGTCTTTTATCTTAAAAGGAAATGATTACTTCTGGAGTATTAGAGTTTATTTCACATTCTTCGAAGAAGTTAACATTTTTTTAATTCTATGATTTGAGGAACCTACTTGGTTAACTTGAATTTTGGTAAGAAGTAAATTCCATCCGCCAATAAGGAAAAATACAAGGCCGTCCTTATATAGATGAAATTTCATCCGTCAATAAGGAAAATATATTACATATATAAATAGTAGCTCAGCATACATGTATCCTTGACCAAGAGGTTGTAAGTTTGAATTCCTCACTCCACATATTATTGAACTCAAATATAAGATGTATATATACACTCATAGTACACTGTCAATGTTTTTTTTGAAACAAACGTAACCACGCCCGTCTCTAGGCCAGGTACCGTAGACATCGAAGGAGTAGTTTCACAAGTGAGTCTTGAACCTGGGACCTTGAGGAGAACATACCCTCAAAGCCCAAGTCTTCAACCACTGCGCCACCCCTTGGGGACATACACTGTCAATATTAGAAACGATATAAAGGAAATCCAACAATATAATTTACTTTGAAAAAAGATCTAGACAAAATATAACTGAACAGAACACCTAAACTATATCATTAGTATTAGATGTATTACTAATTGCTTTCTTGTAACCCCTGTGTTGCAGGAAATGGAACGTTGGAGAAAGTTCAGCAGGTCTTCAAGCAGTCGAGCCAGGCACATGATTTGACGTTAGATTTACACTGCAACCGATTTGGTCCAACTGCTTTATTCCAGGTTTTAAATTTGCTTCTAAACATCAAAATTTAGTTATCTTTTTCTCTTCATGCAAGACGCTTACCCCCAAATATTCAGATTTGTGAATGCCCTATTCTATTTGCTCGATTGGAAGTGCTTAACATATCTGGAAATCGCCTTACTGATGCTTGCGGATCATACCTTTCAACCATCTTAAAAAATTGCAAAGGTAACACATTTCAGATTTAGAAGTAATTTTAATATTAGTTCGGGTCGTTTGAACCATATATAAGTTTTCAATTTTTTTACTACTTATTTGGTATTTTAAAATCGTGGATGTATCGTAATTTCAATATAAAAATTGAGTTTTAGTAGTATGCACCAAGGTTCTAGTTGAATGTCTATAACCTTGTACTTTGAGATTAAATTACTTTTCAGATACAACTTGATTCTTGTAATTATCCTAGGCCTTTGGAGCTTGAACGTTGAGCGATGTTCCATCACATCTAGAACAATTCAGAAGGTTGCTGATGCTTTGGAAATTGGAGCATCCCTCGAAAAGCTGTATATAGGTTACTTTTATTTTTCATGAAAAAAAACAAACATTGGCAATCCTGATATCTTCCCCTTTGTATTTAGTGACTAAAAGTTTTCTAAACATTCTTTGTCAGGATACAACTCAATCTCTGGAAATGCCCTCAGCAGTTTATTTGTTAAGCTCGCAGCCCTGAATAGGTTGGATGAACGAAATTATAGTTCTGCTTTTCCTTGCAGAGCTTTGAAACTTCAAAACTTCTTGAGAAAATTTAAATGAAAGACCTCCTTTTGTAGGTTTACAAGTCTTAGTTTAAGTGGTTTGAAGTTGAGCAAACCTGTTATTGGAGGCCTTCTCCAGCTTGTTAAAGCTTTGGGTTTGTCTGGATTAATGCTTGGAGGCACTGGTATTGGAGATGTGGGTGAATTTTATGACGTGTACCTTTATTTTCATTTTTATTTATTGACCTTTCTGTACATTAGCAAGCATTATCTTCCGTTTGGTGACGAGGCATTACGAAACTTCGCAGGATGTTGCATTAGAAATAACCGAGTCATTCAGTGGAAGTGAAGAGCTTGTGAAACTTGACTTAGCTTATTGTGGACTGTCCTCCAAGTACCTTATCAAGTTTGGCGGTTGCATTTCTCTTATTCAGCGCATTCATGAGCTGAATCTTGCTGGGAATGCCATCACGCCAGAGGTTTGTTTAAATTACGTAATTCTCTTTTCATCTCATACTGGTCGTCGTTCTTGGTGATTTTCTCAAAACAATGTCGTTTTTTTTGTTAACCAGGACATTTTAATTTATGATGTCATTTTATTGGAGATGTACACTTTTCAGCAGTTTCAGTTTTAGGGTCGACTTAGACTTTGAATGTGTGCTCCCCTCAAGCTTCTAGGTTCGAGACTCACCTGTCACATTAATTTATAGACATCTCCCATGTCTCCATTCCTTCGATTTCTCCCGATGCATGGTCTAGGGACGAGCGTGGCTACCTCGAGTATAGTGGAGCGAATCTCCAATTTTCCAATTTCCAAATAATAGTCAAGTTGATCCAGATATTCACGGATATGAAGAAAAAAAAAAGTTTACACTTTCACTTATTATTCATGAGGGCTAAAAATGGAAGTCCGAAAGGTCAAGTTAGGGAAATGTGCTTGATATGTAGGAACTGCGGTGTGGTTAGCAGTTTTTAAATTGCTTTTAGTAGAGAGAGAGAGAGACTGATTGAATAGGTTATCTAACTCTCGACTTGTGAGTGAGATTGCACCAGTCCTTAAGTTAATTTGGGCTATACTCATAATTAGACATTTTGGATCTGCCAAAAGGAACCTTACCTTCTGTACAATGAAGCAAACATGATCAATAGGTCAATTTGCGGACCTCGTTTAGATTATGTGAAAGAACCCGAATCTATTACAATATGAAAAGATAAAAGTGCAACCTAACCAAGTATTTGATTGGTACTTAAACCTTCCATTCTTGAGAATAACCTCTCAAGCCCAAAATGACCTCACTATATATTTGCATAACTTTCTCACTGTCCACACCTTCTATTTATAACCTAAAATGCTTAACAAACTCTTAACTAATTGCCCACATACCCTTAATAAACTTAAATCCTCTTTAAGACCAATCCTATCATTATGTTCTGCATGGAATCTGTGCAAGATTAATATTCAGTTGTATTCTGTTTACCGTGACGTTGTAAAGTTCGAAATTATATCCTGACTGATGCATTTGGTATTCGAAGTCCTGACTATGCAGCATGACCACAGGGTTGTATTGCAGTGTCGTCGCTAATAGCTAACCCTCAATGTGGCATTAAAGTTTTGGTACTCAACAAGTGTCAGCTTGGCCTAGCTGGAGTCGTTCAAATTGTTCAGGCCGTACAAGGTTGTAAGATTGAAACCAAAGTCTTAATACAAGCACAAGCCCCACAATGCCCAACTTTCTATTATTAATTTTGATTTTTTCTTAGGTAACCACTGTCTTGAAGAGCTCAATCTTGCTGATAACGTCGATCTTGATAAACATTCCCCACAATGTACCATAACAAAGAAAGAAACTACCGAACAAGCCCAACCGAGCCATGATATATCTAAACCTCATGGCCCAACATGTTCAATCAAGGAGTTTGACCCCACCCAACAGAATCTAGAGGGGGTAAACACTGAATACAATGAGCTTGAAGTTGCTGATAGTGAAGAACCAATTAGAGAAGCTGCAGCATCTGAGATTGATGATAGTTGTGCAAGTTCACATGAAAGGAAATCTACATCTCTTGATTGCCAGTTTATTTTACCACTTTCAACTGCCATTGGGATGACAAAGACATTGCAATTACTGGATCTTAGCAATAATGGTTTTTCGGCCGAAGAAACCGAAGCATTGTTTGGTGCATGGTCAACTTCAAGAACTGGTTTGGCCCAACAACATATTAAGGACAACATTGTACATCTATTTGTAAAGGGGATGAAGTGTTGTGTGAGACCCTGCTGCAAGAAGGATTAATAGAATGCTGCTGAAATCTGTTATATAAAAATCCTTCCATAAACACCGTGCGGCAAGACGAGTTCACGAGTTCAGTGCTCGGTACGTCGAATTTCAACTTCATCATTAAAACAATCTACTGCACATGCACACGTTATATGCGTATACTAACTGTTTAGCATCGAGGATTATAGGCGTAATCTGTATATAACGATTAACTGTAATTGCAATAAATTTGATAACATTACCAACATTCTGTCACATTTCAAGTTAGCATTGGTTTATGTCATCAATTTGGCCATAGTGGTTGTAAGTTCAAGCTCTTACATGGATGTAATATTCTCACTTTAGTGAAACAACAAAATCTTGTCAGATAAGCAAAACTTCACCAATTTTCTTTTAGCAGCTACTTCATACACAACTTTATTTTGGAGTCACCAACTCTTTTCTTTTGTAACTATAGTCTCTCCTCTTTTGATCATTCAGTGATATAGTTCTTTTTGTGGTATAGATCTGTGTCATACTTGGAGAAACTTCCATGGCTATCAACTTTCTGCTTACAAGAAGGCCAGGAAGGTAGCCATTTGAACTCTAGCTTTAATTCTACATCAAAGATGATATCAAACTTTGGAGGCAGAGTGCACAAAAATTCTCTTGACCTCAATTCTACATGGAGTCCTTTGGCAAAATTCTCCTTCTCTTGGTTTGGTTACTCTTGCGTGTTTCAAGAGGCTATTGAGGCTTACGCTTTGTGGCTCGCCTCAAGGCGAGACTCTAACTTCATTTTCAATCGTGAATGATGAAAATGGGGCTAAGTAGATTGAAAAAAAGAAGTTAGTATTTAGAAAAGTAATGCAATTTTTTTCAAAATTGACAACTTCATTTTTATATAATCAATTATTGAAGTGAAATTATTTATAACCCTAATAAAAAGTAAGTGAAATTAAAAATTTAGTAGTAGATCTACAGATTTATTTCATTTTAATTTAGAACATTATTTGATATAAACATGGTATTTATAAAATTAGTATTATTTTTTAAAAATTGAAGTGAGCTTGCCGGTTGTCAAACAGTTGAACCTTCCTAAGGACTTGGGTTAAATTCCCAAAATTGGTGCTTTTTGATATTTTGTTGCAGTTTTGACAATTTTTTGTTTTGGATTTAATTTTTTAAAATGTAAACAATTTTTATTTTAAAAATTTTAAAATCATTGTTAAAATATTAAAGAAATTGTAAAAGCTAAAAAATAACTTTTAAAACATGTTTTTATTTTCATTAAAAAAAATGAAAAAACAAGAATAAATGATAAAAGAAAATTAAAAATCAAAACAAAAGTGAGGTTTGAAAATAAAAAACAGTTATTTTTTAATTTTTAGAAACATAAAACTAAAATTAGTTATTAAACATATACAATTTTTATTTTCTAAAATATAAAATAAAAAATAAAAAACTAGAAACAAAAATAAAAAACATTTACTCTAAAATCATAAGTTCGAATCTCTCCATCTTCAATTGTTGTATAGTTAAAAAAAAACGACCAAATTAGCCCGTCACTAGCACACTATTTTTTTTTAATCAGTCACTGGCAATTTTTGGTTTGGTGTTATGAACCAACTAAAGAACATGTCCAATTAATCAATCTCATACTGGATTTAAGATTAAGTGTAATAAATAGAAATTTGTTTAAGAATTCTGAAGTGGGTTTAAGGTGCAATTGGTGTATAATAATTTATTATTATTATTATTTTTATTTTTATTTTTTTTTATGAGTTAGGGTGTATAATAATTTAATAATGAGAAATTGGGGTGGGATTCCTTTTCCTCATTTAATTCAATTGATGTTCCTTCTTTAGGAACCTCCTGCCCTAAACTTTCGATTACTTTACCATTTAATAATTTCATTTATATTCTTTTAGTTTCGTGCGGTAAATCATGCTTCCCTCCACATCTCTTAGCATGTGTAATCAATATCACTTAAATTTCTGATTTTTTTTTTTAATTTTAACTTTTTATTTTTAAGAATTGAGTTAAAATATTATTTTTGTCCATAAACTTTCACTTTTGTTTCATTTTAGTCTTTTAATTTTTAAATATATAATTTTAATTTTCGAATTATGAATTTAGTTTCATTTTAGTCTTTTTATTTTAAGTGATTTTATTTTGGTCCCTTTATTTATAAATGTCTAATTTTAGTATTAGTATTATTTATTTTTTTTTTAAGACCTAACTTTAGTATTACACTGTTATTCATTCATACACGGAAAAAAAAAGTAAAGAAATTTCCGAAACAGTAGGCACCAATTTTGAACTTTGTGAAAGTTCAAATATTAATATAGGATTTTAGAAAATCTAGGACCAAAACAAAAAAAACTTTAAAATTTAATGACTAAAATTGAATGCTCGAAAGTCTAAAGATTTTCAGGGAAATCTCTTTAAAAAAAAAGTAATAAAAAATTTCAAAAATATTTCAAAAATTTAAAAATTAAAATTAGGCATTTAAAAATTTATAGATTATAATGAGCAAACTTCAAGGTTTTAGAGATCAAATAATATTTTTAACAAAAAAGAAATGTACAATATTTAACTTTTTTAGTTAAACCAAATATTTGATTTGTAAGATTTAAACCTATTTCAATATCTTTGAGTAAATTTTTTGGATTAAGTTTTATATTTCATCTCTATATATTTGGTGTCCGTTTGTTTATTTATTATTATTATTTTGAAATAATGTCCTAAAAAATAAATATATTTGTGCCTGTTCATGTTTACATACTTTACTAGTTTTAATTTCATCTATGTACTTCATTTTTTTAATTATTATTTTTATGATTTATAGCATTAATAAGAAGTGTAAATTGAGAGAGGAATTGCCCACATAAACATTTGATCAACTATATTATTTTGTGCCCAATAACTAAGAGGTCATGAGTTCGAATTTCCTTACCCTCAATTATTGTAATGAAAAAAAAAAAAATTGAAAGAGGAATTGATATGCATTATATTGATGTGACTAATATACACTAATATGGTCAACAAATTCCTTTTGGTACCCATTTATCTATTTTTGTCTTCCCTAAGAAGGTAAATTAATTTTCTCCAAAGTAGCAAAAGAATCTTCTCTGCACAAAGAAATGGTGAAGATGGAGAATATGTGGTAATGATCAATTTTGAGTAGAATGATGGTTGCCAATTTATAGGCAAAGACAAGAAAATCTAACAATTCTAAAATATTAACCAATGAATTAGAACATACTAAATTGATTGATTTTGTTGGATATGTTTAGCCACTAGCTTGACATGGAAGGGAAAATGATGTTAAATAAGCATCATAATGTTCAAAATAATAATGTATGACTTTTGTTTTAGCAGCACGTGTGTATAATAAAACTATATGTATCGTAAAAAATTTTATACGATTCACACGAGTTCGATACATAGAATAATTACCTATCACAAAAACAAAACTCCATGATAGTAGAAAATGAAGAACAATCAATTGACTTTGGTGACTTTTATTTGTGTTGTTGAGATTTGTTAGTAATCATTCCAAAAAAAAAAAAAAAAAAATGTTTGAGAACTTTCTGTTTCTGTTTAAGCAATGAGCACAAGTTCTTGAGCAAAGCTTATATAGTGATGACTATTTGATTTTGGTGGCCATGATTATTTCTCTCCTTTATATTCATTATTTGATTCCAAGAAGATTTTGTTGTTTTCAATATTAAGTACTCATACCATTAAAACATGCATCCTGACTTGATACTTTAATCACATGCTTGTAATTCTATGTTGAAATTAGTTAACTTTAGTACTCTCTTATATTTATGAAGAAGCTCTTTTACATATTTTTGTTTGGGTGTCTTTTAGTTTACATTTAAAAAAAAGAAAAAAAAAGAAACTAAGAGTCAATATCATTAAACCCTATGAATAATAATAATACTCTTAGGGCTACAACCTATAACATCAACATCTAAAAATAGACCAAACCACAAAAACCTAAATTCATTACCAAATTTGCAGCATGATTGGCCCAAGTTGTGAGCAACATTGTTTGATGAACGATAATAACTAAACTCGTGTTTGAACTTTTGTTATAATAATCGATAGGTTAATTTATAACCTCTCGTCTCAATTATAATAATCGCCTAGCCTTGTTATAATAATCTTTGTTATAACATAATTTTTTGTTAACATAATTCACAATATTACAATATATGTAACAATTCATCCATAGTCCCAAATGAGCTTTAAAAGACAAAATATTCTAAACAAAAATGTGTGGATGAGTAAAATGAATAATATTCAAAGAATTGACAGTCTATTTTATGTTGACTTTTTGCTTAAAATGTTTAAGAATTGAAGTTTTTCTTTGTACTGGTATTATAAATATAATTCAAGCATTAGAGGGGGGAAAGTGTAGATAGATTGCCTTGATTAAAGAGCTACTTTTCATTATGCCTTTTTTGGTTAATGGAGACTACTGGTTCTTTAGATTGAAAATCAAAGAAAGTTAAAACCAAGAATAGAAAGAAAAAAAAAAAATAAATAAATAAATAAAAGCAAATATTAAAAGAATTATCTTTATCCAAGACCATTTAAAAATGACCTAAAATTTGGAAGGTGGGAGAAAATCTTTTTTGTATGAAGAAATTTTAAAGATCTATTTAGTTAGAGTTTCTGTCAAGACATTGATGTGTGGATCCACTTTGGTGTTTCTTTTTTAAGCTATGAATTTAAGTTGGTGTTTCTTTCTTCTTTCTCTTTGTGAGCTTTAATAAACTTTCTTTCTTCTTTGATTAATTAGCATATTTTTTTTTCTCATTTTTTAGGATTGATTTTATCAGAAGTTCATTTGCTTTCTATGTTCTTTTTCCTTCTAGCTTGGTGAAAGGGTGAGATGTTTGTAGTTAATGGTTGACAAAAGTTAAGAGAGTGGTCCCACAAAAGAAAATATATATAGATAATACCAAATAGTTTGTAACACCCAAGTTCTAAGTTTTGAGTGAATGAACCGTGACTACATTCGAATAAAATATTTCTTAGAAACATATGGTTAAAAAATTGATAGATAGCTATCCTTATTATCAAGGTGAACTCTTTTTTTTATAATTTTTTTTTATGATTCAATTATATGAGAACCCTAAAATTAAGTGTGTTAATTGGCTTGGAACATATTCCTAAGTTGTGGCCTTCATTTATTTTTATTATTTTTTGGTGGTGTATGAGTAAAAATATATTCAAAGAATTTATATTGTTATGTGTATCGATAGTTTTAACTCACTAAAGCATCTTAAAAGAGTATGGAAACTTGTAAAAAATTAATTCTTAAGTAGGTAACTACTATAAATTGAATTAATCATCTTAAGCATCTTAAGATTCATTACTTTATTTATTATCAATTAAATTTTGAGATGAAACCATAATCTATGTAGTACCTTTAGCTATCTATATAGTCAATGAAATTTATTTTTTTGATCGATACATAGCGGGAGAAGGGGTACAAAATGCCGAGATCAAGCATGTGGTGCTAGTGTTTGAAATGGTTTACAACCAAACAATGAAAATCATAGCACCACTAACCAATTTGGTAAAATCAATGAATTATCTAAAGGTACCTAAGTCTCTCTCTATCTTTTTTTTTCTTTTTCTTTTTTAATCAAACTATTAATATCTTAATTAATTAAATTATGTTTTGAGCAATCTCTAATTATATACAAAGTGATCGGTGCAAACTTTTCTTGCACCACAACCTCGGGGAGGGAGAGAAAAGCTAATTATAAAATGATGACTTAAAAGTAGGGTTAAAAAAGAGAGAATAATTAAGTTTAAGTAATAATGCATTAATCCTTTTTATTTGTAAAACTTAATTTATGATATTATCTTGTTAAACTTTCTTAATCAGCAATAATTACCTATGGATTGATTATATATGAACACAAGCATGCTTAAGAAGGTTTGACAAAAAGAAAAAAAAAAGTGAAGAGAAAATGGAAGCAATTAATTAAAGCTTTCCCTTTTGTAAAAGTAATTTCTTTAGGTGACGTGGACGTGTATTTAAATCATTACATTAATTTTCAGCATCTGTGTATTTCAAATATTTGCTCTATTATTGTACATATATACAAATTATATAAAATAGACAGAAAAATAATTTCATTCTCATTTCACCCTTTTCTTTTTTCCTTTATATTTCAATATAATTCGCACGAAAGTTCAGAAATTATAGCAATAATTTTGCATGTTATATATTTATGGAGAAATACATTATTGTTTTATTTATTTATTAAAGCTTGCCTTTTTTTTTTTTTGACAGAATTTATGAAAGCTTGCTTGAAGTTGAAAATTTGACATTAATTATCATACGGGGCTTTAATGATTCGTTTTAAATATTTGAGATTGTTTTTAAAGGAGAGTAAACTCACTTTAAAAATTTTATACCTTTTTGGAGTGATTATAAAAAAAAATGAAATAAAGTATTAAATGTGGTTTTTTCACACAATATTATAAATGCAACTTTCATACCATCAAAATTAATGTTTGATTCAAAATGAATATTATAGTGATTTCTAAATCACTCTTATCCTAAATTTTCATGAATAACTTAGTGGCGGAAAGTGTTTTGAAAAATTAAGATGGTGTGAATTCAATTCATAATATTCATTCATCTATAAATTAAAAGTTAGATAATATCTTTCACCGAAATAACAATGTACACATAATTTAATCTAAAAATTCATGAATATTATTATCATTGAATTATGTACATGTCGACCAAATTATTGTCAAAGTGCTGTGAATTAAGTAATTTTAATTGAGTAAATAGAGCATAGTTTAACTAATATAAGTATATATATATATATCAATGATCAAATTGTCATAAATTCGAATGCTCTTGAATAAAGGACATTGATAAGAGTATACCTCTGAAATTCATAACGTCTTCAACCAACTATTGGAAATATCATTTTATGATTTTAATTAGTAATGAAGTTTTCAATAATTGAAGAGAAAAAAAGATCATAAGAAAAAGTAATAAATAAACTTCCTATCACTTTAAAGTTTGAGAGAGATTGATGAAAAGAGCCTAAGTTTTGAGGGCTATTATTCATCTCTTAGCACAATTTCATCACGCACGGGGTTTTATTTATTTATTTATATATTATTATATATATATATATATACCCCC
>JBBMEF010000025.1:7417486-7429470 GCA_037832685.1 Sicyos baderoa
GTAGGGGAAGACCAACCAACTTTTAAAAACAAAAAAAAATAGCTTCCCAAAGTTTGTTTTTGTTTTTAAAAGTTAGTATTCTCCTACCTTCTTAATGAAATATGGATAAATGGTAGGAAGAATGGAGCATACGAAATTTGAGAGAAAATAGGCTTAAATTTGAAAAACCAAAAACAATAAACCAAATGTTATCAAACGGGGCCTAAATAGTGTATAATTTTTGTTTTAAAGAATTTTACTAATAATTCAAATACACGTTTAAAAGAAAATTTATATTAAATTATAAATTTGATTCTTTATGGTTTGAAAATTTAAAATTTAGTCATTATCATTTTAAAAGCTTAAATTTAATCTTTATAATTTAAAGAAATATATATTTAATCTATTAATTTATATATTAAAAAAAAATTAATTTTTATATTTATATAAAATTTAGGACGATAATAATTGACAAATTAAATATATTTAAACTGGTTATTCTACGACAATGATCGCTATTTGAGTTAAATCGTAGTTAAACAAAAAAAACCACGAATATTTACACATTCACATTTAAAAAAAAAAACAATATGTAACATTTACATACTTAATTTGCACAGGTCAAAAAAGATTTTAAGATATTTAAAAGTTAAATTCTAAATTTTGAAATTAATAGTTCTGGTCATATTTATCTTTTTTTTTTTTTTTATAAAGTTGTAGAGAAAATAAACATAATTTTTAAAATAAAAATAAAAATAATTATCTAACAAAATGTGTTGGAATAAAATTATAATTAAGTGAAAGAAAAAAAACCTAGCAAATATGGTTGAAATTGAATACATTCATTGAATGGAAACGACTACCAAGACAGTCTTTTATTTATAAAAAGAGAAAGAAAAGAAGCTTTGAATAATCCCAATCTAATAGCTGTTTGGTCAAAACCTTTTTTTTTTGTTAGAGCAAATAAAGACAAAGCGTCCCTAAATAAATATACAATTCTCCTACAATACAAATATTCAACTATTTTCCTTTTTTATTTTTTTTAAATAATAAATAATTAAAGTTCATATATATATCTATATATATGAGAGGTTGGAGAAGAGGGAGACAGAAGTGGAAGACCAACTGCTGTCAACAAATATACCATATTAAATTAATTGTTAATTTTTTTGAAATAAAAATTAATTATTAATTAAAGTAGTTAAAATATTATTTTGATTTTTATATTTTTGGATGATTCCATTTTGATTTTTAAATTTTTAAATTTTTAATATATTAAAAAAAAATTATCTCTACATAAGTTTAGTGTTGGATTTTAATGAAAATTTTAATTCCAGACAAAAATGTATATTTATTTCAAAATTAATTTTTTTTTTGGGGATAAAAAGTTAAATTAATTTTTCTTTTTTAAAAATTACATTTTTTTTTTTAAGTTTAGAAATCCAATATAATAAAATTTAGAGAATGTGATCTATTTTAACTTTAAAATAATAATTAAAAAATAAACTTTAAATAAATATTTAAATGAAATGATATTTAACTTATAATTGATAAGTTTGGATATCATTTTAATCTCTATTGTTTTTTAATTTTTTTTCACATATTTTGAATTTTAAAATCTAATGCTATATATATATATATATATAAAAGAACAAACTTTAAAATTAAATATTCAAAAAGTTATAGACTAATTTGAAAAATGTATTAAAATATATGAATAAAATGATATAAAAATTTATTTTAAACGCCGTGAGATTAAAGGTAAGAAAAAATAAAGCGAAAAAAAAAATTGAGGTAATGGAACCGACCAACAGAACCTTACGGTGGTCCCGGCCGTATACAATCGGGCAGAAAAACCTCCTTCTTGCTGGGTGGTCCCCACCATTCCACGTGTACTCCCCCAATCTCCGCCGTCCATTTCAACGGCTCCGATTTCACCATGAGAACACATCATCTTCATTGACCATGGACCAAACCGCGAATATTTGAAAGAAAAAAAAAACAATTATTTATTTCAAAAAAGAAAAGCTAACGTCACCGTACCTTTGACTCTTTCTCTCTCCTCCTTTAAACCCAAACCCAAACCTCTGTTTCTCCGCCTGCTATTCCATTCTTCTTTCTTTCTCTCCTCCAATTCCACGATTCTTCTCCGGCACGGCGGCGCACGGCGGAGGACGGCGGTAAATTGACGGAAAATGGTGAGAGATGACTTGTGTATCACAATTCCGAGCGATTTCCGGTGTCCGATTTCTCTAGACGTGATGAAATCGCCTGTGAGTTTATGCACCGGCGTCACTTACGATCGTTCCAGTATTCAGAAATGGCTCGACAATGGTAACAATACTTGTCCGGCCACCATGCAGGTTCTTCAAACCAAGGATTTCGTTCCTAACCACAATCTCCACCGCCTCATTCAGATTTGGTCCGATTCCAACCGCCACCGCGTCCACTCGCCGATTCTCTCCTCCGATCAAATCCTCCGTCTCCTCGATCAACCTCGCGCCGATTCGCTCCCGCGGCTCGTCAAGTTCGCCGCCGATTCGGCGGCGAATCGCCTGCTTCTTTGCGAAATCGACGGTTTCGTACCTGTTCTTATCGATCTTCTCGATAATGTCCGCGGCGGCGATGTGGTTGAACAGACGGTGAGATTGTTGCATTTGATCTGGAGTGAGATTAAAGATAAGGAGAGATTTGTGAAATCGATGTTGAGGATCGATCGTGATTGCGTTTCGTCTCTGCTTTCGATTCTGAGAAAAGGAACGAACGAATTGAAAATCTGTTCGGCTGATCTGTTAGGGCAAATCGCAATCGACGCGGAGTCGAAGATCCAGATCGCAGAAACGGACGGATTAATGCAAGAACTAATGAAACTACTAAACTCCGTGACCGATCCAGCCCTAACCGAATCGATCCTCTCGTGCTTAATCTCGATTTCATCGCCAAAACGGATCAGAATCAAGTTAGTGAAACTCGGAGCGGTGAGATCGGCGACGAAGCATTTGGCGGAGGCGAGCGTTTCGACGACGGAGAAGATTCTGAAGGTGGTGGAGACGGCGTCGACGGTGAGGGAGGGGAGGGCGGAGATCGGGGAGGATGCGGCGACAGTGGCGGCGGTGGTGGGGAAGGTGCTGAAGGTGTCGAGTGTGGCGACGGAGCACGCGGTGACGACGCTGTGGAGCGTGTGTTACCTGTTCAGGGACGAGAAGGCGGCGGAGGCGCTGACGAAGGCGAACGGATTGACGAAGATCTTGCTGCTGATGCAGAGCAATTGCTCGCCGGCGGTGAGGCAGATGGCGAGGGATTTGTTGAAGATTTTTCGGATCAATTCCAAATCGTGCTTGTCGAGTTACGATACCAAAACTACGCATATTATGCCTTGTTGATCTTCGTCTTCATCTTCGTCTTCTTCCACTTCCGAACCCTTTGGATTCATCTCTGCAACTTCTTATGGAGATCTGTTCTTCTTCTTTTGTTCTGTAAATCAAACAAATTTTGTCAGTCAATACAAACAAAATTATTCCATTTTCACTTCTGTTCATGATTTTTTTTTTTTAATATATATTAGAATTGAACGTATTATGGTAATAAATGTTTTTTTTTCTTAATTCAATCTCATAACTTCTTTAATTGTCATTAAGTTAAATTTATTTAGGTTAACTTACATAAAGTGGCTCAATACACACCGAATAGTGGTCGTAATAACTTCAATACATAGTGACTATCTACTTAAGAATTAATTTCCTATAAAATTGAAATAAATTAACAGAAAATAAGTCAATGTCTCATTAACCGTGTTAGTATTACAATAATGGGTTAGATCCATAGAAATGTGACTTAGTTGAATTATAAATACATTTTCTACCTTTTTTAGTATGTTTTATCTAATTAGGTTTTAAAATTTATGTTACTTTAATATTGTAATATTTTCTATTACAAGATAATATTGAATTAACATTTAAATGAAGGCTAACAAAAAAAAAAAATAGTTCGATCGAGAAGTCATGTGTTCTAATCCTCCAATTTTATTGTTCTTGAACAATTGCATTTGGGTGAAAAATTTATAAACTTAACTTCTTGGTCGATAGTACATAGCATTCACTTTATTTCATCTTTTTATTTATGAATTATTATACTATATATATATATATGTTTAGTTATTTAATATATATATATATATATTTCAATTGGCGTTCAAATATGGGTAGAATTTTGTACTTAGAAGTTTGGTCACTTTTCAAATAATTTTAAGTTCTAATTTAATTTTGAGAATGGTATCCGAGTAATAAAAAAAACATAAAAAATGGAAAATTTTGTTTGGTTAGCGCAAAAAGGAAAATAGAGTAATGAAGAAGGATGTGAATAGAAATTTAAAAATTGAAAGATTTGGTCAATATGGTTGCATGTGCCATTCCAATCATTAAACCTCCGCTCCCCCGCACTTCAAATAATTATTATATGATCAAATATTTTTACTATTTATTCCTCACATCTACATTTTATTTATATAGCCCTATCTAGTGATACATAATTATCTTTATAAACAAAGCAATATTAAAATAAAGCTCAAAAGTAGTATAGATCTATTGGCATCTCGTACAACTTAGTAACTATGAGGTTACAAGTTAAAAAAATATTAAATAAAAAAAATAAAAATTGTGTGGGACTAAATTAATGGTATCAAATACATAAATTATAGGTAATACCTACACATAAATAAGTAGGCAAATTTTTCTCATAATATACCTAACTTTTTTTTTTTAATGATATTTGTAATTGTAAGAGTTGATTATAATTTTATTTAGGTTGGATGGAGTCATAATTTTACCATTTTTTTTGAGTTTGGTTAGTTAGATTGTTGGGTTGGGTTGGGGTTTGTTAAGACCAAGTTAACCTAACACAATCTAATGGTCAAGCTGATTTTGTGAGTTATTGATTTTACAATTTTTTGTTGGGTTGAATATATTACCTATCTTGGGTTCTAGATTGAATATGTACTAATAAGATACCAGGGCTTGTAACCTCAAACTTCTAGCTCAACTAAGAAGAGGGCTGAATTATATTCACACTAGCAGTTAGGTTTGGAAAGGTAATATATTCAAGTATTGGGTCTTCCATTTTTTATTTATTTGTTTATATATACAAGTATGAATATAGTTGTTGTATAGAGAAAGAAAAGAATAACATAATCTGAGAACCCAATCCAAAAATTTAGCATAGATTAGGCTGCTCTACTACATAGGGTTTGAGAGTAGGAGATCCATTGATCAACCTGAAATTGTGGGTGGGACCGAAAAATTCTCTTAACCCGTACATAGCCTAGACTACGTACACCCTTAATTGATTGGATCAATTTGCGCACACCTCGACTAATGTCACAACTATATCACGTGACCTATAACATTTAGATATCTAGGAAACCATAAGAAATTAATTTTTAAGTAAATGACCTTCGTACGTAGATTGAACTACATCTTTAAACTCCTCAAAATTGAGGTCACTCTATGATATATATATGAAGCTTAAAATATCATTTTAATATTGTATTTTATGTACTTTTAATAAAGTTTACATTTATTTTTTATATCATTATTTAGATCAAGTTGTGCACATCTTATATAACTATAGTTATCGGACATGTCATTTGACTCTATTAAGATTTAGATGTCAAGAAAATCATTTTACATATATGGTTATATGGAATCAAGTCATCGTCTCTTATTTTTCAATACTCTCTTGACTACTAAAATATTACATGGTTAAGTTTAAACTTACTTTAACTTTGCCAAAGTTAAGGTGGAATTCACAAATTTTAGAAATATTCTTTTATCATTTCAGATTAAAAAAAAATCATATTCATTAGTTAAATAATAGGTTGGTGACATAACAACTTAATATATTTTTAAAATAAAGAGAAAAAATTGACTATTTCTTTTTAGCAAATCTAAGGAAAAGGGTCTTCCATTTTGAATCAATATAAAATACTTTTTAACATGATCGAAAGAGATGTCCACACTATGTTTCTAAACAATAGAAAAGTTATATTTAAAACAACATAAATTTATGTTTCTATTTTATTTTATTTAAAAAAAAGAGAAAAGAAATAGAAATATAACTAATTGATTCTCAAATATGTAATTTTATCTTGATTAAAGAACATAAATATAATTATTATGAGTTGATCAGTAGTTAGAGCCCTTTAAAAAATACACATGACTAAATAACTAGAAATTAATTAATTACTAATTTTTTGATATTCAAATGTTTAAAATTATATCATTATCAAATAAAAATATTTAAAATAAATATAAATTGATCGAGATAATCATAAATATATAAATATATATATAAAGGTATTTTTTATGTATAACAAAAATTGGCTTAAAAAATTGAATTTATATCACAAAATTGAAAATAATAGTACATATACCAAAATTCTGAGTGACAATCGAACTCAATCAATAACTAGTGATTGAACTCAATCAATAACTAGTGATTGAGCTCAATCAGTTAACAAACTGACTGAGTTCAATCACTAACAAACTGGTTGAGTTCAATCACTAGTTATTGATTGAGTTCGATGGAGTTCAATCACTTATATTTTTGGTATAAATAAATTTTTGATAAAAATGTGCTATAATTTTAATAGAGTTCCTTAAAATTAATATACATAACAAATTTCCTATATATAATTACATTTACATGTGATAATTACATTTTTTTTTTTCAAAAAAATAATAATTACATTTTTTTAGAAGATATAGTTAATTACATTTACAGGCGATAATTATATATATATATATAATTAATTAATTAATTACATTTACATGTGATGTTGATAGGTTGAATAGTTTTCTATATGTTTAAACCAATAAAAAGAATTTTAAAGGAGAAAGTGCCCTTTATCTATCTCCAATTCTAAAAGATGGAGTGACAACATGGATCAGCTTTATTGCTTATAGAGAGTTTTGTGATATATAAAATGATGAGTTCAATTTATGGTGGCTACTTACACAAAAATTAATTTTCTATGAATTTTCTTAATATCCAAATGTTATAGGGTAAGACGATATATTTATGACATTAAATCGAGGTGCGCGAAAGCTTCCCCGTCAGTCACGAATATGAAAAAAAAAAGTAAAAAAAAATGGAATAACCTATAAATATTATCTTGAAAATATATATATTCATCTCGATTGTTGTTACATAATATATTGATTGAACCTAAAAAATTTAAATGTTAAAAGATAATTACTATTAGTTGAACCAATCTATCCTTAATTAATTGAGATTCTTTTGTGCCAACATGAGCTTAATTCAGTGTGTTAAAAAGAATAGTGCATATGACTTCATTGGGGATCGAACCCAGAATCTCTGGTTTTGTAGACCAGCACCTTATTCATTGGGTCATGAAGTCAATTTTTGTTTGTGAAATTGGTAACACTATAATTGATAACTATTATATTGTGATTAGATGATTTTCAAATTGAGGATTCAAACTCTACACTAAATAGATTAAGAATACAACTCAAATTGATTAGTAATTATAAACTACATATCCATTGGACCACGAAGTCAATTTTCACAAATGAAAGATAGAATTCATAAGACTACTAAAGTTTGATCTTTTGTTGAAAAATAATCCTATGATTAAAAAGAAAGAAAGATAGGATAGCGAACATAGACCAACACCTTATCCAAACGAGTTTTTCGCTCTCCTACATCCAAACAATGAGTTATTAATAATTATTATACGAAACACTACTTCTAAAATGTCATCCAAACACCCCCAGGTGGATAAAAACCGTTTTTTTTTTTGTTATTTACTTTTAATGTGCCACCTTATTTCCACGCTTTTAGGGCCAGTTTGGCCCATGAACATGAAAGGGAATGGGAAGGGTTATATTTTTCTTATTGTTTGTCTGATGCATTTACATAAGTCCACACAACTCCTACCCAACTCTACACGTGAGCCTCACGTTTTTATTTAAACATTAAAATATCTTTTTATTTAAATAAAAACTTCAATAATTCTATTTCCATCACATCAAACATAACTTTATTATCACTTTTCTTTTTTTTTCCTTTCCACCAAACATAAACTTATTCCCACTTCTCTTCTCATCCCATCCCAACACAACCCAAACCTATCTCATCCCTTCAAAGTCAAACATGCCCCGAGAGAAAGAGACAATGACACAAAAAATATCTACAATAAATAAATAAATAAATATATATATATATATATATATATATATATATAATTGTCGCATGTAAATGTGTGTGTATATATATTATATAGGTTAAAATATTATTTTGGTTCTTAAATTTTGAGATTTAATTAAGTTTGATCCTTAAATTTGAAAAATTAAATTTTAGTTATTCAACTATCAAATTTATTTACAGTTTTAAACTCTAGAATTTATTTTTAAAAAAATATATTTAAAAATTGATTCTATCATTAATTTGAAGTTAATATCTATTGAAATTAGTTCAATAATTTTAATAAAAGTAAAAAAAATATGAGACAATATTTCTTAAATTTTTAATGAGAAAGATGATAATCTTTTTTAAGAAACATTAACAAAAAAATAATAAATTATAAAGAGTAATTTCAATTTTCTTTTAGTTTATAGAGTAAATTGAACATTTGAAAGTTTGAGTGATTAAAATAGAATAAATTTAAAAATTCAAAAATTAAAATAAAAAAAAATTTAAAAGTTTGAAAGACTAAAATTGGAATTTTGAACATAATTTTGGGCCAAAATAGAATAAGGTTCAAAACCTAAAGACCAAAATGATATTTTAACTCCTCTCTTCTATTTCTCTCTATATATATTATAATCCATACAAGCCATAAAACATTTATATAAGAAAAAAAAAATCAAATCAAAAGTTATTATAAACATGTTATTTTAATATGAGTCTTCTTAGTTCATATTGTTAAAAAATAGAAAAATCAGTGCTCATGTTAGATATGATATTCATGTGATCAATATTCTTCTTTTTTTTTTTTTTGAGTTTATCAATATCCTTTTTTCTTTAACTTAATTGTTATAAATTTTGAGTTTTTCTTACAAAATATTATAAAAATCAACTAAACCAAAAAAAGAGGCAATTGGATGAAAGGAAGCAATGTGTGTCCACTTGAAGGTGGTGGGTGTGCAAAGAAAACACAGTTGAGTATGTGATGGGAGCTTCTTACTTGCTTGAATAAAATCAACACCTTTATATTTGTTTTTCTTTAAAATGGTGGTATTGCTTTTTTAATGAATATTTTTCTTTTTTCATTATTTTTTCCTTTTCAAATTATGTATGTTGGCAACCTATGTGGCCATATTCAAGTTTCAAAAATACTTTTAGCGATCAAACATTAAAAAAGAATAAAATAAATAAATAAATAATAATTTTTTTTAATATTTAAATTGAAAAATATCTATAAGAAAAAAGCCACTAAACAACTATATGTTAAAAGTCCATATTTAATTGAGAGAGAATTAAAGTATATTACCGATCATTAAGAAGTTATAGGTTTGAAAAAAGAAAAAACTTTAATATCTTTTCATTGAAAATTTGCATGAATAGTACTATGTTTGAATATAAGTTGAAATCAATGTTATAAATGAAAATGCTTTCCATTATCCCATTGTATAGGGAGTCCAATCAAGCATCCCATTGAGAATGATAGGGATCAAACCAAACAAAATTTGTACCTAAAATAAATTTGAGTGTTGGGGTGATGCAAGCTTAGTGGATTCCCAATTCCCTCTTCCCATTTGGTACCAAATATAAAATGTTTGGAATCTTGTTCAATTTTTCATTCTATTCCTTCATCCATGTATATATGAACTTTCAACTTCAAGTTTGTGATAAAAGATCTACTACTCTATAGTGGATGTCAATCTCACTTTTGCTCTTTTAGTGGGTTTTTCCCCTCCCCCTTTCAAATACCCTTTCAATTAGCCTTTTTTTAAAGGCATTATTATTTTAAGTGCCAATGATTTTAATTCATCAATGGTATATTTAGATCTTTAAAATTATTGCATATATGAGCTTAGGTTTCTTGAATGTTTACGAAGTTAATGTTTATATAGAAGCAACTTCAACAAAATGAAATATTTTAAAGGTGAAAAGAAGCTTTGAAAAATAAAAATTAAGAAATTCTTTAAGGTGTAAAGCAATGAGATCGTAAAGGTTCCAAAATAAAGCAAAATAAATTACTTTTACATTATTTTAAAATACATAAAGTTAAATTTATGAAACCAAGCTAAATTTATATTCTTTTACGAATAAAAGAAGTAAACAAGGCAATCAAACGATAACATATTGTTACAATATGGTTACACTTTTTTCTAGTGTTATTTTACTTTTTGGATGGGTGTTCTCAAAATAAGAACAATTTTTTTTTTTTTTTTTGTGAAAATTTGTTATGTATACCAATTTTAGGGTATTCTATTAAAATTATAGCATATTTTTATCAAAAATTCGTTTATATCAAAATTCTAAGTGATTGAACTCAATCGAACTCAATGAATAACTAGTGGATTGAACTCAATCAGTTTGTTAAGTGATTGAGCTCAACTGATTGATTTCAATCACTAGCTATTGATTGAGTTCGATTAAGTTCAATCATTCAGAATTTTAGTATATGTACAATTATTTTCAGTTTTGTATTATAAATACAATTTTTTAACGAATTTTTGTCATACATGAAAAATCTTTTTTTTCTTTTTTTTGATCTTGTAAAAAATAAAGTAATTAACTATTTTCCTCTTCAAAGAAAGGGACATCTTATACCCTCCTCCTTCTTAGGAGCATCATGTAGGTATAGAAATTATTGTTCTCAAATTCAAAGTGTATAGTATTTTTATCATAGAAAATTGCCCTCTAGATTCTAGTCCTCTTTGCATTTAATTTACCCCATTAATTGTGGTAGGACAGTCTTTACCATTTTTTGATATGATAATTTATGACCAAACCAACCTCTCAAGTGTTATATAGCTTATCATATAATTAGATTGTTTGTACCAAAGTAATTAAAGTGACTCTTTCAAGTTGGCACGTCTCATCTTGCATCATATTTTAGGTAAAGACATATGTCAACTTGGACATATTAACATGTTGATCATTTACATATCATAGTCACTTCAACTTTAATAAAGAGTTTGGCATGAATTTAATATTTATAATATTGTGTAAACAACTATTATGATTGGTCTAATGGTCAAAAAAACAGTATCTTACAAAATTAAAAAGTTATAAATTCAATTCATAGTGATCAAATTTAAGAACCGAGTTCATCCAAATGGTGTAAGGTCAAAATTAGGGGTGTACATGGGTTGGGTTGGGTAGGGTTAAGGGTAATTTTTGGACCAACCCAAAAATTTGGGTTTATCATTTTTTCAACCCAACCCAACCCAACCCTATATTTTCGAGTTGGGTTGGGTTGGGTTCATCGGTTCAAAAAGAATTAAAAGTTGAAGGCAGGATTACAAATTCAACGAGAATACTAATTATTTCAACTTTTGAAAGTAAAATATCGATATAAAATTTGACTAAATATTGGTGAAATATTTGAATATTAACAAATCAAAATATATAATGTATGTTCATATATAAAGCTAATTTTGTAAAGTGAGTAAAAAATATTGTACTTAAAAGTAAAAAAGATTGTAGTTACGTAACCACTAGACCATGAGTGCATTGTGATATATAATTATTTTAAATAATATATAGTTACATCCGGGTTCCGGGTTGAACTCAACCCAAAACTCCTAAACCCAAGAACCGACCCAAAAATTTGGGTTTCCTAAAAATCCAATCCAACCCAAAATTTTAAGAACATAACCCAACCCAACCCTTCCGGTTTGGATTGGGTAGTCCGGGTAGCTCGGGTTACCGGTTTTTTTGTACACCCCTAGTCAAAATGGATCACTAGTAGAATTTGGGTCATTTATGACCGGCTAGAAATTTAAAAAAAAAAACACGGAGGCAATCTATGACTGGCA
>JBBMEF010000025.1:7445663-7460884 GCA_037832685.1 Sicyos baderoa
TATATATTATTTGATTAACAATTAGTCATACCTATATATCCAACTCATGATCATCCTATGTCCTAACTAACATACATCGAATTTGATTTCGGATTTGAAACAAGATGATGTAAGATGAACGTATACGTAACAAACTCGAAGTCGAACCGAACCGAATGAAAGGCGAAAGGGAAAGAAGAGAAAGTTCTTGGCAAAAGGGGAGGGGGTTGGGGGGAAAGGGACATATGAGGAGAGAAAACCGCGTGATAGAAAAGAAGCAAAAAAGAAGAGTGTTTGAAGGCTTTTTTTAAGGGGAAAGAATGAAGTTTTGCAATCTAGTTGACATCAAAAAACCAAACCTACTATTCCATGTTGAGTTTTGCAAAAAAAAAAAAAAAAAAAAAAAAAAAAACTAATTGTTTTGTTTTTTGTCTTCTAAAATCAATTCAGCAACCAATTATATACATCTTCTCTCTTCAATCCACACGTTTTAAAATTTATAATTATATTCTCAAAAAAAAAAAAAAAAAAAAAAAAAAAAAAAAAAACCATTTGTGTGTGTTCTCTTTCTTGGAAATTGGGTTTTTTTTTTTTTTTTTTTGACAAAAGGGAAACACTATAATTGTTATAAGAATAATAATTGGCCATATATAAGGGACTCTTTTGAAAGTAGTGTTGGAGTTGTTGGGTTACAAAGAGATTTGCTTTTAATGGCATTTTTAGGGTTATGATTTTGTTGGAGAAGAGAGGTTGGCTTTGGAATTGATTATTATGGATTTTTTTTAGCTTTTTATTTACTTTAAGGCAAAAAGAAACTACTTGTTCCTTTACTTTTGTATAGAGTAAAAGAAATAGCTAGGTCTAAGACTCGATGCATTAATTTTGAGGTTAAAGAGAGCAAAACACAAATTTTTAAATTTTGATTTTTTTTTTTTCTTTCAAAGAATTTTTTAGGTTAATGATCGTTATAGGTTAAAGTTCCGTAATAAAATTGTAAATTTGACTCTTATAGTTCATAAATATATTATTTTTGTCTTCATATTTAAGTTTTGTTCCATATCGGTTACTTAACTTTAAAATGTTCGTTTTTATTCTTTGTATTTAAAAAAAAAATGTATAAATTTTGTTCAATAATTTTAATTTTTTGTTTTAATTTTTTTAGTACAAATTTGAGGGAGTATGACCCCTACATAAAAACATTATACTCTCGAGTAATATAAAAATCAAATACCAATTTTCATAATTAAACTTATATATGTGGAGTTTGAAATTGATTTTCACCAAACAAGATAATCAATGCGCTATCAATTTATTCCGTCTCTTTTTTGTTATAATCAATGTGAATTACGAATGTGATAATCAGTTGACTCTATTTAGGTTTTATAGTAATGTGTTCTTATCATTTTAAGCAAAGTTTTCAATTGAAAGATGATACAATTTTTTTTTAGCTCATTTGTGATCGGAAGATTAGAATAAGATGCATTATCCAAATTGAATGTATCCGTTTAATGGGTCAAAAGTTCACCAACATTATTCAACCAATGTGAAAATAATTTGAGCCTGTGGTTTATTTGGCCAAGATTTTTTTTTTACACAACAATTATTAAAATAGGAAATGGTTACAAATATGAAACTTTTACTTCAAAAAATTTAAGTTTAGCATTTTTTCTAAAATATTTTGTCTAACAAATTTTGTACTTTTTTTCATATTCCAAGTTTGATCTTCTCGTGAACTTACATTCTTTTAATAAATTACTTAATTTACTTATTTTCAATCAGTTAAATTATTTACTTTCAATCAAATTAAAAACAATTAATTCACATGATTTTAAGCATAAACATTTTTTATCATTTCAGAAGGATTGGTTCATTTATAGTATAAATGTTTTTTAATAAAATTATATTATTTATACAATTTTTTTTTTTGTTATTCATAAAAAAATATTGTATTAATATATATATATATATATATATATATATATATATATATCTAAGAAGCAAAATAGAGGTCAATGTCTACCTTTTCGAACTATAACAATTATGGTGATTGAATTTAACAACACATCTTATCGTACAAATTTTAACTTTTTTCTTAAATACACGTATTTTGTTCACGTTAATCAATTATTTATCAAAATAAAAAGAGTTTATGTTCATCAATTTCATTTATTATTTGCATGAAACGTTAATCATTGGTTAAATACATGCATTTTATTCATGTTAATAAAATTTTTTTACGAAGAAAAAGTTTTAATAGAAACAATTAATCTTTTTATTAGGTTTATTTTAAAGTTCAAACTCAAAATCAAAATATTCGATTACCTATTAATTTCATTATTTAGTGGAGAGTTTTCTGTAGGGAATTTGTAGTTTCCTTCCCAATTAGCACTAAAAAAAAAAGTTAAAATTCAAAAATATTTACCTTTTATTGTAATTTTATTATAGTTTGATTTAAAGTTTCCACTATTTTGTTTTAATATGTATATTTTTTTTCGCTCAATTGTTAAAGTGTCCAACACTTTTTTTTTTGTCCATTTGTATATTTATTATGTGTAATTAAAGTACGGCAAAAATAAAAGAATAAAAATTAAACACAATTTTAAAATAGAAATAAAATATTTAAAAATATAAGAGCTACTAAGCTGTGATATTGATTGACATTATACTTAAACCCAAAAATATATTATTATCTTGATTTTTTAATTAAAAAAATATCATTTCCATCCCTTCATAAAAATGTGGGCTCTTGATTATGAACTTGAAAAATATATAATTCAACATGACATCCTAACTATGAGATTTAAATTTGATTACGAGTACAAAATTCAATCCAATCACTAATTATTATTATTATTACTTGGAATTAATAAATGATAGTTATGCATTACACAAAAAAAAAAACTATAATATCATTGATTGGATGGATAAATGATATAAATTTACATATGTTTGTGGGGCTGGGCCGCGCTCGAGAATGCTTTCTCCATCTTCATCTCCGCCATCAAAAACATTTTTCGTCCCCGCGAAGTTCACATTTCTTTTTGCAGTGATGGAGACAGTGATTCACTACAGAAAATTGGCGACAATCGAGTTTTACGCAGTGAAAAATTCACCATTTTATTTTTTATTTTTTTTTTTCTAATAAAATTTTTTAAAGTATTTTTCAATAATATTTTCAAATAGGTAATTTTTCATAGAAATATACATTAATTTTAATTAGATAACTAATTATTATAAAATATATACATTTAAATAAATATTTCTACAAATTAAAAATTATAATTAAAAATTAAATTAATAAAAGGAGCGGTAACCATTATTTCAAAAAAAAAATATATAAACAGAATTGTTATCAGAAAAACGAGAATGAGAAATACATTCTATTCTCATTTACATGGCTGGAAAATTGACATCTCGATTTGTTGCTTTCTTAACCTGACAATTTATTGATTAAAAAAATGGACAATTGGTGGTAATTGTTTTTTTTTTTTTTTTTTTTTTGCCGATAATATAGTTTTGAATCGATTTAAAATTTTTACTAGACAATTATATAGAAAAAACTAATTATGTCGTTGCTTACAAAAATAAAAAAACTAATTATGTCGTGAAAGCATAAAATTGTTGAGTTATTTTATTAATTAGATTTTTGCTATCCTAATAAATAAATGAAATAATATTATTGTTTTTATTCCAAATAAATAAATGAAAAACATTTGTGTTTCTTTCATATTAATCATTTTTTATTTTGGAATATAGATGCCTCTAGATTGATTGTGATACTTTGCTAGTCTTTTCTTAATATTTTTATAACATTTCCTAAACTTTTTTTAAAAAAGTTCAAGTGATAAATTTATTCATACAACTATAACCTCTTATTTATCTTTAAAAAGCCTCTTAGTTATCCAAAACAAAAATCTTTAATTCTTATAGTTTCTATTTTTTTTCCTTCTTCTTCCAAATATTAATACAAATGATTGTTTTTCATCATTTTGCTTTTTTTCCTTCTAACTTTTTAGCCAATTGAATTAAGAATGACATTATTTTCTTTTAAGTTTGCATCTAAGATATATCATTATTTTGATCCAAAGTGATTATCAAAAGTATTTGTGAGTCATTTTTTTTTGTTCGTTCGGTTAATTCGGTTAATTATAAAATAAAAGAAACATATTGGACAACATTAATAAAATTAAAAATGAGAAAGTTATCAAATAGACATTTAATTGATAATACAAGACATAGTTACATAATTTGATGTTTTTTTTTTCATTAAGTGACCTTCAAAATGTATTTTTGTGTCATGTTGTTAACAGAGGAACGTTCCTTGGTTGTATAAATAAAAAAATAAGATAAAATATCACATAAAAAGATACACAAAATGATTAATGAGATAGCAAATACAATTAGAAGAAAAAGTGAAAACAAGAAAGTTATTGAATGGGTATTTATTTAATAATAATGAGGATTCTACCCGATACATGGTTATATTATTTGATGTAAAAGTTTCATTATAATTAATTGACTATCAAAAGTAGTTGTGTGTCGTTTTGTTTCTTTGATTGTAGAAATAAAAAATAAAACAAACATATCACACTAATAAGATACACAAAATCACTAATGAAATTATAACAGAGCTAGAAGAAAAGGCGGAAAATAAGAAAGTCATTGAATGAAATTTAATTGATAATAACAATGATTCTTCAAGATACATAGTTACATTATTTGATGTAAAAGTTTCATTAATTGACCATCAAAAGTATGTGTGTCGTTATGTTTCTTCGATTAATTATAAAAATACACAAATTAAACATACTAATAAGATACATGCATGAAATCATTAACGAGAACAAATACGATTAAAAGAAAAAGGGGGAAACAAGAAAATTTATTGAATGAGTATTTAATAATAATAACCATGATTCTCCAAGATACATAGTTACATTATTTGATGTAAAAGTTTCATTAATTGACCATCAAAAGTATTTGTGTGTCGTTTTGTTCATTCGATTAATTATAAAAACAATAAAAACATACTAATAAGATACACAAAAACATTAATGAGATAAGAAATACAACTGTAAGAAAAAGGGAAAAACAAGAAAGTTTATTGAATGAGTATTTAATAATAATAACCACGATTCTCCAAGATACATAGTTACATTATTTGATGTAAAAGTTTCATTAATTGCCTATCAAAAATATTTGTGTGTCGTTTTGTTCCTTCGATTAATTACAAAAATATAAAAAACACACAATCAAACATACTAATAAAATACACAAAATCATTAATGAGATAACAAATACAGCTAGAAGATCGAAAAGGCGAATAGCAAAAAAGTTATTGATTGAGTATTTAATTAATAATAACCATGATTCTACAAGATACATAGTTACATGATTTAATGTAAAAGTTATATTAATTGACAATCAAAAGTATTTGTGTGTCGTGTTGTTCCATTCGCTTAATTATAAAAAGTAAAAGAAATATATTAAATATATAATATACACAAAAATCAATAACAAGATAGGGAGTGGAACTATAAGAAAAAGCGAAAAATTAGAAAGTTATCGAATGAGTATTTAATTAATAATATCAATGATTCTCAAAGATCATTGCTCCTCAAAAAAATTCCTAAATTAATGAAAATTTTCAGGTGAGTATGATTTTGTCAGGTGTTTTTTTTAAAGAAGATCATCAATTAGGTAGGCTAAATATATGAAAGCACATGCTCTGTCATTTTAGTATATACTTTGGCTGTTAATAATTTCAAAAAGTTGATTAATGAACCATACAAATCTTTGTAATCTCAAAAAAAATTAATTAAAACTATAGAAAAAGGATGAATAATGAAACTTATGGATGAGTGAGATCCAACAACAAAAATTGCCAGTGAAGCATCCCAACCAAATAGAAAATAAAACAAATCATTTGGTTGAAAAATGGACACCAAATACTTTTTCAATATGGTTTAATGAAGGAAAATAAAAATTTGTAATAAATGTTGGGGTTTTTTTAAAATAAAAATTGTAATAAATGTTGGGGTTTGTGTGGGATTTGGCAGAAAGTGCAAAATCCCCAAGTCAAAGGATTGAGAGCAAGTCAAGTGGGAGATGCAAACAAGAAGGCATGTGAAAGTGGGGAACTTTGTTTTTAAAAATTAATCATTAACAACCAAAAATTGCATTATTAATTACAATTAAATTAGGGAAGACCATGCCCAAGTGTTTCAATTCATTAAAATACCTAAACATTTTATTGTGCTAAACATGTACTAGTTTTTTTTTTTTTTTTTTTGATAAAATGTTCTAGTTCACACTACTACAAAAAAGACTTTTAGTATTAGATAGAAGGGTAAACGACCGATATCGAAAAAATGTAATATTAAAGCTTTCACACTACTACAAATTTTTTTTTTTAATATCGGATAAAAGACGTCTGTCATAAAAGATTGTCCATTATAGAAGAAGTTCGTCGATCAAATACGTCCACTCATCTTGAAAGAGACCCGTCATCGAAGACTTTTAATGAAGAGCACTTCGTCAAACGTTTTGTTTCTTCTTTAACCTTAATTTATATTATCAATTGGTTATTGTTTTTTTCTAATTTTCAATATGCCATGCGTTAAAATCTTGTTTTTTCAATGTGACAATAATATTTGGTGATAAAAAGTTGAACCAATAATCCTTAAATCAATAATATATTTCAATTATCATGGACAAAACTTTTGTAAGATACTTAATATGGTTGCCTAGATATCACTTTCTCCCTCCTCTTTATAGTATTGTAAAAATAATTAATAACATTATGCATATTGAATCATTATAAAAGGAATTAAAGATTAATAGATTTAAAAAAAAAAAAAATTGGAGAAGATATCACAAACTACATAAAAATTAAGAATATTACTACCTTTCTGTCACTTTTAAATTCTAAAATTGAATTTGATTATGATTATCAAGTTAACATGCATCCAATGGCCATTTCGAAAAATTAAAGATTATTTTTAAAGCTAAACATACTTACAAGATGTGCAAATTATAATTATTAAATTGCTTTTATTATTTCGAATGGGTCAGTAACGCAGTGATTTCATTGATTAGTTGTAAATCAGTTCAATATCAGTATCAGAGTAGGATACTTATAATCCCCTCCTCCAACCTTATACTAACAAAACTCATTTTATTAGTCAAGGATATGAATGAAATTTGCTTAGTAAGGTCAAAACTTGAAAATAGTATATTGTTTAGTAAAATTATTCATTTTTTATTTTGAAAATTCATCATCGATTTTTTAATATTTGAATAGTTAACGGCATGGTAGATGTATGGACAGTATTTTTAATAAACAAAAAAAAAAAATGATAATGATATTTTTCGATAATTGGCATCAGAATACTATTTTTTATTTCATTTTCGAACAGACTAGATCTTATTACAAGTAATAAAAAAAAAAAAAAAAAAAAAAAAAAAAAAAAAAAAAAAAAAAAAAAAAAGCTGTCCAAATCTTTATGTCTTTTTTTCTTTATTGGTGAAAATGAAAAGTGGGAGAAATGAGTCAGGTCCCATAAAATGTCACAATAAAACAGTAAGTTGATGGAAACTATTTTTACGACAAAATTAAAACTATTCATTTGATTATGAGATTTAAATTATACTTTAGTCCTTAAACTTTTATACTTGTTTTATTATCGTCCTTAAATCATTTAATATTCTATTTTACACCAAAATTACATAATCGTTTATTCAATTTACACCAAAAAACTTAGTGTACATAAAATTTATAATGTTTTCCATGCATTACACCACTTTTAATAAAAACATTGAAGTTGTTTATAAATCTTCGAAATGTCTATATATGATATGAATTCATAAATGTATATGATGTAAAAATCATCACTTCGTATTTCATATAATTAAAATGCTTTTAGTTATTAACATGATAATTAAAAAAATTGAACCATTACTCATGTTATTTAAACTAAGAAACTTTTTTCATGAGTATAATCCAATTAGAATAAAGTAAATACTCGCCTAAAAGATTTTTTTTTTAGATTATATCAATTGGGAGTTGAGGATTCTAACCCAAGACCTCTTGATTATTGAGTATACACTAATGTCGTTGAGCAACTGTTCATGTTGACCCCTCGCCTAAGAGATTAGATGTACAAAATCCCTAATACCCACATATTGTTTATGAAAATGAAAAAAAGTATTTAGATACATTTTGGATATATATTAAACTTCAATGAAAGAGAAACAAATAAACGACTTTCATCAAACTTTCGTACAACCGAAAATGAAGTTTTCATTATGTATATAATTAAATAACTCAATTATGTACCGATAGTTATACAAAAATATTTTTTAATATAGATAATTACTCAATTTTCTTCGTAATGTGGTTCTAGTGGTCAAGACGATATTGAGGTGCTTAAGATGATGTATTCAATTTATATTAGTCACCTGACTAGGAATTAATTTTCTACGATTTTTTTTTATATTCAAATGTTATAGGGTCGATGACATTAGTCGATGTGCACACAAGCTAGCCCTAATAGTTACATATATTAAAAAAAGAACACAATTTTCTTCAACCATTTTCTTCATTGGTTGAACTCTATGTTTTCAAGTAGCAATAACAATGACAAAAAAGACAATGATGTATTAAGAGGGTATGGTGTGATGTCTGAATTTCACAAAAATACCTAAATAATGAATTGCGATCACATTTGAATGATAATTCACGAAAATATGCAATATCAAGACTAAAAGAAAAATTCAAAGAATTTGTCTACTCCTTATACTAGCTTTGAGAATCTTCCTTTCCGATAAAATTCAATATTATTTTGCGTTTTGCTCCGAAGTCGAAACAATCTTACGAAATATATGATTTTAGATCAAATAGGTTGAAAATACTCATATCGTTTTATATACTTGGATAATCTTTACTTCTAAAAGTAGTTTGAGAATAGTTCGAGTAAACAAATGATAAGAACAATAATTTAACAACATTTTCATATAGTAATCACGAACTTTCGTCGAATTCGCTCATTTAAATTCTCAACCACATTGTCCCAAATTTGTTGCATTACTTATTTTAGAAGGTAAAAATGAAAAAAAAAAGTTAATTATTCATATAAGAAAGAAAAAAAAAAAAACAATAATAATAATGAGCGTGGGAAGTTTTGGCTTGGAATGAGAGAGGAAATCGAGGGAAGATTGAGCCATGATAGACAACAAAAAGGGTCCCCATTCCAATTTTATTCACAAAATAAGAAAATTATATTTCTCTTTCTTCCTTTTTTCCCCTTATTATTATAATTATAATTATTATTTTATCATTTAACATATAAATACTTCACTTTCCTCCCTAAACTCATCCCAAATTTCCCCTCTCTCTCCTCTCTCTTTCTCTCTCTAAACTTCACTTAGAACACCATTTTTGGAAATTCTCAGTTTGCCCCTTGGAAGCCAATTCTGCACAACCCGTTAGTCTCTCTCTCTCTCCTCTCTAATATTTTCATTTTATCTCTCTAAAATAACATATGGGTTTTTCTTTTAATTGGTAAAGATTCAAACTTTAGTCCTCAAATATATATATATATACTTTAACATATTAAGCTATGATATGCTTAGGTTACATTTATTTGTTATCAAGTTAATTCACATTTCTATCATATAAAGTTTCATTCTTTTACCATCTAGATCATGTTACATTTATGTATTGATATAACATTTGGAGGTGTATAGTAATTAGTTTCTCTCGTTATCAAATCATATATCATACCAGTTATCAATTGAGTTAAGTTTTTATTGAGATTTTTGTTTATAATTCTCTTGTTGTAATGGTAATTAGTTAATGTTATTGTATGCAATGTTTTTGAATTGGTCTATCCACTATGGGCAAGAGGAAGAAAAAAAAAACAATAATAATAGTAGTGACCAAAACACACCACACTTTCATTTCTCCCACTAAAATTCTAAACTTTTTTTTTGGGGGTCAAAAAGAGATACATTATTGAGATGAACAGTAAAAATGAAAATGAAAGAGAGAGAAAAGAAAAATTGGGGAAAATCAAAATGTGTGATTGGGGGTGCTGCTACCAAACATATGATTCTAATAATTGAGACAGAATGATGCTGCATAATTTTAAAGCAACATTTTTTTTCCCATAAACTTTGTCCTTAAATTCATAAAATAATCTCTAACCAACCAATCAAATTGTGGAATTATGGGATCCTCTTTGGGATAAGCACCAAATAATAATAAATAAACACCAAATAAATAACTTTTTTTTCTTCTTCTATTATTCCTTTTTTAAAAAAAAGATTAAAATATGGGGTTTGGGGTTTCTAACTTTCTATGAAGAATAATTTCCTCTTTAGCTTTTCCCCCTTGTCTATATCCTCTATATGACCACTCCCATATTGAATTATTAACATCTTGAAAATTCTAAATTTTGACACCTCTCTAGATAGACTTACAAAAATTTTACTCTTTTCCTTATACCCACCAAATATTTATTATAAATTTTAATCTTCACCAAATACTATATACAGTCAAACCATTCTTCTTAATAAATAAATAAATAAAAGTGCATGTAAATTGGTATCAATTATTACAAGCATAAAATGTTTATAATAAATATGTTATTTTTTAATCTTTACATGGTTCAATTATAAGACCTAATGGAAGTTTGGTCATTTACCTACAAAATTAAATTAAAAAACTAAAGAAATAGAATAGTGGGTTGAATGAAATGTTCGTCATTTAGTTACATTTGCACCAAAATCGAATATATCTTTTTCTTTTTTTTTAATAATTTTCCAAAATTTTACTTATTATCTATGATGGGGTTCAATCAAAATTGATTCTTTTTAGATTAATCAAAGAATAAAGTTGGATTAATTTTAAATGAGTCGCGGCATAATAGTTTCATTATTTTGTTGTACACGAGGTCAACATCATTATAAATTCAATCCCGAAAATTGATATTTGTTATCATTCGGTTCAAAAAAAATGAAAAATAGCTGTGGGAAATTGGTTGCAATAGGGTACGGATCATCGTGAGTGTCACTACAATTTGGAAGCTTCGAAAAAAAGAAAAAAATCCAAATGTCAAAAAATAGTGAATATTTTGAATCTCGCCTTTCCCCTGTTTATTGTGCTGTTCTTTAGAGAAAAAAAAAAATGGACGCGGTTCACTCAGATTGTGTTCTTCCATATCTTCTCTGTATAAATCCAGAACCGTGTGAAGAAGTTCATACACAAAGATTAGTGGACTGAGAATATGGTGATTTTTTTATTTTTTTTTTTCATTTCTGTTTTAGTTTCTGTGTTGATTTGTTTTTGTTTTTGTTTTTGTTTGGATCTGTTGTCCCGTGAGTTTCTTGTTACGAATCTGATTCGTGTTCTCAGTTTCTGATCGAAAAGAAACCGACCCATTTCAAGGAATTGCTAGTTTTCATTATTGTCTTTGAGATTTCCCTGTTTGGTAGAAGATTTAGTTTCTAATTTGAGCTGTGCATCATAGAAATGGGAAATGGGAGGGACCCTTTTTGGATTAGGGTTTATATACTAAAAGGGTGCAAGTAAATATATGAACCAGTTAGAGAAAACCCAGAATCCAATGTTCTTATGATCTTTAAAACAAACCCCAGAAACCAGAAATGAGAGTTGCAATAGGTTTTGCTCTAGCTCCATTAGTACCTAAATTTTTATGTGAAATTGAACAAAACATTTAGCCCTGTTGCACAAACCCCAATGAATTTGTATCTCAGAGCTGATAAAAGAATGGCAGATGAGAGAGACATGTAGAGAAAGGGGAATTGATTGAGGGTCCTTGATGAGTGTTTGGTTTAGGGAAATTAGGTTGAAACTTTTGAAATAATGGGGTTGTTGTTGTTTTGTTCTTGTTCATTAGGAGTATGATTTTGCTATAAATGAGTGTTTTGTGTTTGTTTTTCTGGCTGTGCCTAGATTGTTTAGGTTGATTAGTAGATGTGGTTTTGGGGCTGCTTTTTCTCAGACTGTGTATGTCTGCTTAATTTGTTCATTAAATGCTTTATTTTTGAAGCACTCAAAAGGCTATATTATATATATATATATATAATGATGCTGAGCTGAACCCAACTGTTTTTTTCTTTTCACCTTTTGATGATTTAATTGCTTCAATCTCTCCCCTTTACTCTCTCCACTGGGGGTTTTTGGGGATTTTTGCCTTGTTTGTGTGTTTTCCTTGTTCACTTCCCATCTGGGGTTTGGCTGAAATGTTGATGAGCTTTGCCATTGTAGCTCAAATGGGGTTCTTTAACTTGATGTAATTTGATTCAGTTTCCCTTTCTTTAGAAGGAAATTTGTATTGGTTTCTAACGTAGATTGGTGGGCTTTGCAGATAAATAGGCAAACAACAACAGCCACAGCCACAGGCTTCTGTGTATTGAACCGCGCCGCTCTTGTTTGTCGCTCGTGCGCTTGCAATTTCAAGCACAGATCTCGAGTCCCTTTTCCTCATAGCTACAAAAACTGACATCTCTTTTGCTTTTACAACTTTTTTTTTTTTTTTTTTTTTTTTTTTCCTTCCCCCGCCATTTTTTCTTGTATTTGTGTTGTGGTTGAGCTTTCTCCTTCTCCATTGAGTTTGAGCTCGGTTCAAAGCACTTGGATGAGCTTTTGTTGGGGTTTGACTCTTTGTGAAGTTGCATTTTGCCTTAATCTTAGCCGGGTCGGTGTCAAAGAGTTGAATTTTGCTCTTGCTTTGTGGTGATCTCGAGGTATAGCCTTCGAACCTTGCTGCCTTGGTTTGTGTTTTCTTGATTTGATTATTCCTATAACTTCCTTTTTTTCTTTTTGGGGGTCCATTTTTGTTTCTTTAATCCTAAGCTGTGTGGTGAGTAACTGCATTAAATATTGTAGAACATGCACAAACCAGTGTCTTTGGTACATTCCTGAGTTTGGTAGAATTATTTGGTTATTATATAGTTCTGCCGACTCATTACCTGTGGACCATGTTCATTGTTTAGTATATTATTGTTGAGTGAAACTCGGGCCGTGATAATTGGATTGAAGTGCATATTAAAGAAGTTGCTGAGTTATTTCTTTTCTTCTTCTTTGTAGATTTGTCAAGTGTTTGGCCTTTGATGTGGAATATTGCTTCTGGATTTAGACATGCTGAGCTCTGATGGAAACACAGATGTTTTCTTTGACTCGGTAGATAACTTGCCATTAGAAGTGGAATCCTCCAAGTTGGGATATGAGATATGGATGAGTGAGCCTCAGAGCATTAAGAAGAGACGAGAGCGATTTCTTCAAGAAGTCGGTTTGGTTGAATTTGCACCTCCAAGGATTTGTGCTCAGGATTCAGAGATTGAATTGGAGAGACTTACAGAGTGCAGTGAGGCTGTCTCAAGCTCTGGCTATGCATTGAGCTGTAATGTGGAGGACAATGATTTCGAAGTATGCCGTAACGAGACGCCAAGTGCTGAATTTGTCGACGAGGCGACTAGTCCTGTTTCTGTTTCCAACTCCAGCTCTGAACGGTCCCAAGGTGAAGCCAATGTCGAAGGTTGCCGGGATGATGATGTGGGGAAAAAGAAGATAATGACTTGGTGGAAGTCCTTTAAGAGCAAGGCGGCAAGACTGAGAAGTACAGAGTTTTCTGAGGAATCGAAATTGAATCCAGCAGAATCAAAGAGTTGCAGAATGAAAGTGTACCAAAACAATAAGAGGTGCTCTGAATTTAGTGCATTGTATATGAGACAGAAGATTTGTGCACACAAGGGATTGATTTGGACGATGAAGTTTAGTCCAGACGGGAAGTATTTGGCTAGCGGAGGAGAAGACGGAGTCGTACGCATTTGGCGTGTAGCCTCTGCTAATGTCTCAAGTGAGTTTTTAGCCAATTATGGCAGTCATAACAACAAATCAAGAGAAGTGAAGTCTGGTTTCAGCAGCAAACCTTTGAGATTTGCTACTGTTGTCATTCCTGAAAAGGTTTTTCAGATTGATGAGTCGCCAGTGCACGAGTTACATGGACATTCTAGTGATGTTTTGGACATAGCTTGGTCCAATTCAAACGTAAGTCATTTGTGAAAACTGTTTTTTTTTTTTTTTTTTTTAAACTGTCCAAGAATCAAAGCTAACTAGAATCTCTTGTTGCAGTGTCTTCTTTCATCCTCGAAGGATAAAACCGTGCGCTTGTGGCGAGTCGATTCCGATCAATGTCTCGGTGTTTTCCACCACAAAAACTATGGTAAGTTCTGAAATCCTGCTTCCATTTAATATCTTGCTGTATCCATTCTCCTTTCTAAATTGTTATCACTTCCTTTTTTGAAACCAGTGACTTGTATCCAATTCAATCCAATGGATGAAAACTACTTCATCAGTGGCTCAATTGATGGAAAACTTCGAGTTTGGAGTGTGTCAAAGCAGCGGGTAGTTGATTGGGCTGATGTCCGAGATGTAATTACCGCTTTATCTTATCGACCTGATGGCAAGGTGAGAATTGTGAACTCTCACAAACTGAATGTATACAGTATATATGTAACCATGCACAGTGCTCTGATCATACTTTATTCTTCTACGTGAGTAGGGGTTTGCTGTTGGCTCGATTACCGGCACCTGTCGTATCTTCGAAACATCAGGTACGAACCGTGGCGCATCCATCATATTCAAAATTGTATGCAGATGTTGTCCTTCAACTCCTTACTGATTTAGATTTTTATGGTTTTGTAGGTGATTATCTTCATCTGAATGCACAGATCAATCTCCAAGGTAGAAAAAAAGCCTCCGGAAAAAGGATCACTGGCATTCAGGTTTTTACTCAGAACTTTGATCATAATTTCTCTGTTAAAAGAAAACCATTATCTTAAATGCCATTGCCTCAACTTGAATGTCATTCTTTGCAGTTTTGCCGGGAAAACTCACGAAGAGTGATGATAACGTCAGAAGACTCTAAAGTTAGGATATTCGAAGGAACCGAAATCGTCAACAAATTCAAAGGTATGGATCTGGTCCGGATGCTCGTATGGTTCATCGTAATTCATTTTACTAGATATTCTAGCAAGAACAATCTGAAGCAAAATTTTCTGATAGGAAGCATTGTATTTTTCAATTTGTGTTTGACTCTTGCAACTATTGGTGTATACTAAAAAATCTCTACAATTTCCAAATAAGTTTCAACAGTGCAAGCTGTTCTAGTTAATTCATGAAGCATGAGAAAGAGGAGGGGGGGGGGGGGGGTGGG